>VDFB02241990.1:0-12812 GCA_007258455.2 Sequoia sempervirens
ATTTGAATATATGTATATGTTGGGTAAAGTCCATCTCGTGTTGGTTCCATGTAACCTTTGCGTATTATGAAAACCCACTCCATATCTAGAGGTTTATATGTATAGTCCCGTGTATTTTTTGATTGTGATTATGATTCATGTTATGTATGAATTACCCAAGAGTGAACCTCCAAGATATTTGAGTAGTGACAGGCAATCATTGGACTATGCCAATGATTTATGTTTGGGCTATTGCTAGGGACTAGCCGACATTCATTAGTTCACAGAGGTGAAGGTTGCTATGGGCTACCTTGGTTATGATTAAGATATGGTAACGGTTGCATGGGTAGAGACCCATTCATGTGGGTAATAGTAATCCAGGGCTAACTATTATATCGAGGGGGTTCACTAGTTGTCACTGAGGACACAAAAGTGACCAATACCAGTGTCACCTGGGATTGTGAAGAAGATAGTTGACAATATCACTAAGGTCACAAGGTGGTATATGTTAAGAGCTACTTCTTCTTGGGTGGACAAACTTGTTGCTAGTGGCCTATAGGTGATTGAAGTCAAAATCCATCAGGATATGGTAGGTTCACTACTTTTGGAAAGCCATGGGATGGTGGATGGACCTGTGGTGTAGTATGGGATGCACTGAATCCCCTTCCTAGTTGTTAGATTGTATACCTAGCCTTGTGGAGTTGAGGACAAACCCGCGGTGTAGTATGGGATGCACTAAATCCTCTTCCCATTTGTCCAATGGTGCAGAAGACTAGAGGCAAGGATAGGACTCGTGGTGTAGTGTGCAATGCACCAATATTCTTTCTATCTGGGATGCATTATGGACATGTGTTAGCCATTGTGATATGTTAATCAACATTTGTGGATGTGATGTATGTTGGAGCTCGTCACTATGTGTATGTGAAGTATGTTGGAGTTTTCCACTGCGTATGTGATGTATGTTGGAGCTTGTCACTATGTATTTGTGATGTATGTTGGGGCTCATTATTGTGTATTTGCGATGTATGGTGGAGCTCGTGATTGTGTGTATGTGATGTACATTAGAGCTTGTCACAGTGTATTTGTGATATAGGCAGGATCTAGTCACTAATGTAAATGTGATATGTGTATAAGACAATCATTGTTGTACTTGTGATGTTCATACGAGCTAATCACAGTTATACTTATGGTTTGTGTATGATCTAGTCATTGTTATACTAGTGGTGTGTACAAGCTAGTCATCTTGTGTATATGGAGGTATGCTTGTGACTTACATTGTGTATAATCTTTGGGATTATGTTATGATATGCCCCTTGTGGATATTGTGAATGTTGTACACTAATGCTTGGTAATGGTTGGTATGGACCCAACACTTGATGAAAAAGTTATTATCATTATACTATAATTGGCTAAGTTAATAGCTTACATGTACTTAAATAATAGTCACATGGGTTAAAAACGAGATCAAAGATCTCATGCAAGAGGGGAGAATAAACTCCCTCTAATATTTTGGGGTGAACTACGAAGCCTCTAATTCCTACGAGGGGATACGTAGGTAGGTTCATCACGAACCCTCGAGGCTTAGGTTACAGATCTAGGAAAGACCTTAACCTTGGGACCTTACCACTCTTATCTGCAAGCATATAATAGGAAATGATGAGTTGATGCCACCATGGAGAATGAAGAAGTATAGAAGTTAAAACTATTAAGTTTCATGGAAGGTGCTCAACCATTTAATTTGGTAGATGTTGTGAATGCAAAAAAAATTGTAGTGCCCAAGTGGTGGATTTTACAATTCATTGTATGCAAACAATTATTATGTTGAGAATTTCAAATGTAGGCCTTCCATTTATCAATGAAATGTTATTTTGTTTCCAAATGAAAAACATAAATTTGCTAAATCTATTTAAATTATAAACCCTACATCACAAAACAAGATAGAGAAAATATTATACAAGACAAATTGTAACTAATATGGCTAATATAGTAATTTACTATGCTACTATCCATAGGTTCAAAGGAGAAAGCTACATCACAAAACATGATAGAGAAAATATTAGCTATAGTAGTTACAATTTGTCTTGTATAATATTTTCTCTATCATGTTTTGTGGTCTAGGGATACAATTTAAATAGATTTTGCTACTATTCATAGGTTCAAAGGAGAAAGATACATATCATCTTTTATGGCCAAACCTATTTAAACTCCAAACATGGTAATTGGTCATAGTTAGTTACAATTTATCTTGTATATTATTTTGTTTATCATGTTTTTGATGTAGGGTTTATAATTTAAATAGATTTTGATACTATTAGTAGGTTCAAAGGTAAAAGATAAATATCATATTCTATGGCAAAACTTATTTAAACTCTAAAACCTACATCAAAAAACATGATATGAAAAATATTACATAAGACAAACTATAACTAATAGCAGTTGAGATTACCCTCTCACAAACAAAAGCTATGAAAATTAAATTACAACTTAATCTTATATTCAACCATCAATGTGATCTACCAAATTATAGTTACAAATTGGTACTTCGATGGTAATCAAAATAGTATAACAAAAAATTTATTGTTTGTGAAAGATATTATAGATTTATTTCATCTTTGCTTATGTTTAAACCAATTAAATTGAATATTAGTCTTTCTTGTTCACCAAAGAAAAATTGGGTCTTCATCTCACATGGCGATCCATGCAGACTTCGCAAGATAGGGTGCTCCATTATGGGCCCAAAGTAATCTGTATTTTTTTGAAAAGACATTTCTTCACTTTAGTCCTTTGTATGGTTATAAATGGAATGTGAGTTGTATTACATTGATTTGTCTATTTTTTGGGTTCTATATATTTGTTAATCAACTTTAGTCCTTTGTATGGTTGTAAATGGAATGTGAGGTTGTCATTCATTACTTTGTCTCTTATTTTTTGGGTTATGTATATTTGTTAATCAACTTCAATCCTTTGTATGGTTGTAAATGGAATGTGAGGTCGTCATACATTGCTTTGTGTCTATTTTTTGTTAGATTTATTGTTTTATAATAATTTTCAAAGGAACCCTATATATTCGTAGAATGTCCAGTTCAATGCTTCATACATTTCTTCACTTTAGTTCTCTGTGTTCTACTATTTTGACTTTTATATTTTTGTTATTCAACTATTGTAGGCTCAGTTTATTTTGGCTCTTTGTGATTATTATAATCTTCAAAGACACCCTATTTTTTCATAGAATATCCACTTTATTGATTTAGGCATTTCTTTCTCCAACTTTATATCGAAAAGTTTCGTAAGATTCTAAATTCTAGAATTGTTGTTGAAGGGTGTTTATTCCAACAATCTAATTTGATGAATGGAACTCAATATGAGCCAAGTTTTTATTATCTAACAATAATTTTTTTCCTTCTATATCTTTGTAGATGAAGAACAAAGGCTTAGTGCAGACCCAAAATGGAACAAAGAGATTGAGGACAATGTTGCCTCCACATAATAGAGTATGCTTCCCACTAGAGAAAGAAACACAAATTGTTGACAAGGCCACTTTGCAACCACTTGAAATAGTTGTTCAAGTGAATACAACTACTAGAATGAATAATATTGTAGTGTGATGAGAGTGGACCAAAGAGGATGTGGATTCAACTCTTGAATATGTTAAGGACAGTGGGAGATCAAAAAGGAGTGTAGAAAAAAATGGGGAATCCCTACCACCATACTCACCAATTGGTTAGGTGGTGTTACATCAATTTATTGAATAAAGGTCATCTTACAATCTTTAGTGCAGAAGAAGAGGCATTAATTGTCCAATAGTGCAAATATATTGATGCAATGGGCCATGATATTGAGATTATCAATCTCAAGGCAGAAGTTGCACAAATATGTCAAACATGAACCAACCCATTTAAATGAGGCGCTGCCTAGTAATTCATGGTGGATTGGTTTTAAAGGGTGTTATTGCAATTTTGCACACATGCCCCACTTGGAGTAGGGACCCTCTTTTTTGATTTCGGATGTCTCTTGGGACCTTTGGTTTATTGGATTTGTCCTTTCAAGGTCTTGAGATGTTGGTCTTGCTTGTCTTGGTCATACCCTGAAGGTTGAATTGATCAAACTTGGTTTTTAATGGAAGTCCGGGTTTTGCCCTGGGTCCGGGATTTTTTGGTTTGCCCTGATTTTCCCGGGTCTTGGTTCATAGTCTGGTCGCTATTGGAATTTCCGAAGTCTGGGTTTTTGGATGAATCCGGGATTTTCTGGGTGACCGAGATTTTCCTGGACTGTGTTGGAGTCCTGAAGGGTGCGTTATCCGCGGAGTTCGTGCTCACCCGGATAGTCCGTCTGGCTCAGTTTTTTCTAGTTTTCTGTTTTGAGCTTGGGTTTCCGGATTTCGTCAATATGCCTTATCGACCATTAATGCTTGAGGTATGTTTGCTCTGGCACAAATGTAAGCGAGTTTAAAGGATTCTATTGCTTTTCATGATTTCATTATTCATTTGCCTTCTGCTCTAGTGCTTGAGTTTATTCATTTTGAGCTTTATTCGGTGGATTTGGTTTGCTTGCGCGTGGATTCCTTGGACATCTGTGTTGACATTTTCATCGCTAGGGCTCCCTGATTCGTAGTGACTTCATTGGGTTCGAGCTTCATTCAGAATTGATCCATGGTAAGTTGTTATTGACTTCCCTTTTGTTTTGCGCCTTGATTAAATCTTTTGAGTTATGGATGGTTATTTGGGTCGGCCTTCGCTCGTTTTTTATGGTTTCATATTTATTGAACTAGGGTTTGAACTCACCCTTCCACGGGTCTTATCATCCGCACTGTGCATCTCTTCGTTTATCAATCGAGTGTCAGGTATACCCCTATGGCTAGGTGTTTCTGTTAGGGCCTTGCCTTGTTGGCGCAGTAGTCTGCTATGTTGTGAGGATTAGGGTTTCTGGTATGTTTGCCCAATTTCTTAAGTTCGGTGGAGTCGTCATGGTCCTCTTGTCTTGTGTTTTGCTCAACCTTGTTCACAGCATTTGAGACCCTAGGGCACCTTAGTTTCATCATTTTGAGGGATTGAGTTTGAATTTCGAGCTTGCTTTAGCTCTCATGGCGGAGGTTTGGCTGTTAAAGATTAGGGCATCATCATTTCGTTGCAGGAATCAATCACTTGAGAGTTTTTGGGAGTTAAATTCATGTGCAGTCAAAATTTGGCTCATTAGGGTTGAGTTTATCTTCGTGAAATATGAGTAGGGAGATTTGTGTGATTACTCGGTTAATGGTCTGTGCATCTAAACATCGTCAGGTTTCTGAGGTGTCTGCGAAATTTCTGCGCACCCGGATTTTCCCGAAGTATGATGAGTTCCTGGAATTTCAAGCTCTTTGCGGAAATCTGGATTGTCCAGATTTTTCTGGTTTTCTACCTGTTTTCATTTGATTTAGATTTTCAAAATTAAAGCGATAAACTAAAGGTTAAATGATGATTTCTTGTTGCTAAATGAATCAATATCATGGTAATTATGCATCTCTTTTGTCCATATTCATGATTTGTTTGATGAATGATGTCTTGGCAATGGGAGTTCGTCTGGGTCGGATTTCTCCGAATTCTGCGCCGACTAGATTTTCTCGGATTACCTCATTTTCCCGGATTGTTGTGTTTTCCTAGCTTTTCAAGATCGATGATTAGTGATTGATCTTTATGATTTCATGTGGTTTCAAGGCTAACCTTTCATCGAGATATGGATAATAATTGGATTATCATGAGGTTCTTTTGTGGATGTAGGCTGAATCAAGCAAAGCAGCGGCAGGAAAGGCCAAGGGAGACACATAGGGATCTTCGGTGACAGATGCAGAAAGGTTAAGGTTAGATGTGAAAAGCCAGTTGCCTGACAGTAAGATAGCTTCAGTTTGGTCAGAGGTCTCAGACACTAATGTAGGAGCGTGGAGATATGAAGAATTCAAGGAAAGGACAGCTCAGAAAGACCTATCAGCCCTGACCAAGGGAATGATGAAGTCCAGAATGGCCCATGTGGCAGGATTTCCTCCTGTAGTTCAGTGCTATGAATTGATATTGGAGTGTGCCCACCAATATGACTTTGACACGCAGAGGATTGTCAGCATTGATGGAAGAGTGTTGGAAAAATTTAATCCCGTTTCTATTGCTCAGGCATTTGATATGCCAGACTTACCATGTGTGTGTGCCTTGGACATGGATTTGGATAGAACTTACTATGAGGATGAGCCTACCAAGGCCCAACAGATGATCAATTCTTGGCTTGAGAAGCCAAAATCCCACTTCTCCAAGCTGCCTAAGCAGTTGCACAGGGTCAAGTTCAGGCACGATATATATGATGCTATCACACTGTTAAGCAGGGTGGCCAACTTGAAGAGCGCTGGGGTGTTGGAGAATTGGATGGTGCATGTCATCAACAAGATTGAGCAAGGTATCAATTATCACTGGGTAGGGATTATCAATGCAATGATTGACAGACAAATGAGGGATGTGCTGGAATCAAAGAAATTCACTATGTCATCTTATGTGATGTATGTGCTTGCCAGATTTTACCCATACAGGGGTTTGAATCCAAAAGGAACATTCAGACAGGATGTCATTTATGAGGTGTATCCTGAGCTGCACCTAGGGAATTCAAATTATAGAAGAGTAAATGATGCATTCACTATGCATATCACTAGGTTACTTCAAAATGCAGAGCATGTGAGAATCTCTGATGGAGCCAAGGAGCTGATTAAGAAATATGGAGCTTGGTTTATACAATTCCCTACCTTCTCCTATATTAGGATTGACGGATGTCCAACTGCTCCATACAGATTGCCTAGATATCCTACTGACCATGTCATTCTTTTAGAGGTTACTGGGCAGATATGTGACTTTGATGCTATTGTTAAAAGGGAAAAGCATAAGACAGGGTTCAGTGGAGACTTCCCTTTGAAAATTGGTATAAGTGAGGTTTGCCCTTCAGTCCAGTCAGCTCATGCATCAGGAGAGGAATTGAGTGCTTTTGGTTTCTCTTTCCATTCTAAGAGGACAAATTTTGACATCACTGGAGAAGCGCAAAAGAAGGCAACTAAAGAATATCACCACAAGGATGATCTAGAGGATTACTAGGCGAACATCAAGGATGACTTTGAGGTGAGGAAGAAGAGATATTCTAGGCTTCCAGTTGATGTAATCAGAATGTATAATGTCAAGTTGATCCCTGACCAGTTAGAGGATGATGGGAATTTGGTTCAAGATCATGCATATGAGTCGGTTAAGGACAGATCCATTGGGGAGATAAACTGGTTAGAAAATGAGATAACTGAGTTGGAAGAATTAATGGCTCCTGTTATGAAATTTACCAAGTCATGGTTGAAGCACAAAGTATGGGAATTGGAAAGCGAGAAGGTACCCTGTACCTTCAATTTGATGGGGAATTTGAATGCCCATTCCACTTCAGAGGAATCTGGTGAGGATGATTCTATAGAAAAAACTAAGGTGAGCTCACCTTTTAAGATTAAAATCAGAGGTCCTAAGGAGAGTGAGCCTGAAAAGAAGAGGAAACCTAGAGGGAAAAAGAGGAGTCATACTCTGAAAATAGGAAAGTCTGTTGAGGAGGAAGAACTTGAGAAAGCAGAGGAAGAAGATACCCCTCCAGAGCCCAAAAGGACAAGGACAACTAGGGTTTTTAAGAAGAAAGGTCAGGAAGCTCCTAGGGATGAGGCAAACCCTCAAGTGGTTTATGTGGAGAGATCAGGAGAGAAACCCTGGGTTTATTCAAGGAGGTCAAGGACTCAATCTCCCAAGGAGACCTTGCAAAAGATAGATCCTCTTCCAATGGCATCCACTGTGGGATAGCAGAAGGCTACCTCTCCTTCATTGAATATACCTGAGAAGACATCTCATGAAGAGCATGAGACCAGTGGGGAGGTAGAACCATTCAAGGAAGGAGAACTCTTTGGCACGGCAGCTGAGCTTTAGGTTGAAGATGTGGAAGTGCATCCTTCCCCGTTGGTACAGTATGAGGATTCTCCTATGAGCAGTAAAGATAATAGATCCCCTGAGAAGGAGGATGTTCTTGTTAAAACTCCATCACCCCTGCAAGAAGAAGAGCTAGAGTTGGAAGGCAAAGGTGTTCAATCTCCTGACAAGGAAAATGATGAGACAATATAACTTCATGAGGAGGTTAAAGATGATGAAATCTGGGTGGATCCTGCTGTTCCAGATTGGCTAAACAAGGAGATTACAAGGAAGCAAGTCATCATTAAGGACACTCCTCTCAACTAGGATGAAATGTTGGCTAAGATTGGAAAAGGTAAGAAGAAGAAGATGGCCAAGGTAGTTTCCAAGATAGAAAGAGATGAGAACAGTAACAGGGTTCTTCATATTGCTACCCCTGCTGCTGATAAAAGTAGAGATGAAGCCACTGGAAAGGATTATAATGTATAGACTATCAATCTTGGGCCTGCTTCTATGGAGCAAGATATTGAGGACTATGAGGGGTCCAGTGTAGTGATAATTGGGAGGTTGAGGAAGGAAACACAATCCAAACATGAGTTAAAGAAAGAAAATGAAAGGCTAGGGAAATGTCTGGAAGACTTAATGAAGCCTTTACAGTCTTTTCACCCATCCTCTTCTGCTGCTGTTGGTTTCTTGCCAAAGGAGACCATCTCCGAGATAGAGAAGATGAAGGCTTCTACCATGGCTACGGTAGATTGGTTGAAGGAGGTACAGACTAAAGGGGATGATGCAATAAAGGAGATCCTTTCAACTGGAAAGGATGCAATAATGGCTAAGGATTTATTAGGGCATGTTTTATCTCAAGATAAGGAAGACTCTGATCTCTTATTGCAGAAAACTAAGGCAATCATGGAGTATGGTAAGGATCAGTTGGTTACTGATGGAATCCTTCATCTAGGGTTAATGAGTGTTGGGTGTGGTTTGAGGCCCTACAAATCTGACAGAAAGCCATTAAAAATATTTATAAGCAAAGGAAGTAGATGGATGGTAACTTAACCAATGTTTATGATGGATGCATCACCTTTTTTGAAGTAATTACTGGCAGGAGGAAGATTTCTCCTAAATACTTGAGCTTGGAGCAATTGAGGGAATGGTGGCATGATGTCTATGCCCCTGATGTTGAAAACTCTGTGACAGGGCACCTGTTGGATGATGCAGCTACTTATCTGGCTGTGGTGGATAAGTACTCGGCATATAAGGGTGATTGGGATGCAACGGTCAAGCAGTCAAAGGAAGAAATTGGATCCATTGAGTGCCGGCTCAAAATCCTACCCTTGCCACCTATTGCTGAGCTGGATAGAGTGTTTTTGAAGGTTCATGAAGCGTTGGATCAGAACAAAGATAAGGGAGGCGACAATTAATGTCAACTGGGAGATTTGTGCTTCCGTATTATTATAGGGCATCTGTTGATTTGAGCTGCATTGGGGAATGTGTTTTGGCCGACCTTGATGATGTATCGGCATTTAATGTGTGCCTTATTTCTAAATTCTTGAGGCCGACTTGTTTTGGTTACTTGATTTTGTAAATGTTTGGCTGGGCTGACATGTTTGAGGATTTTCTATAAATGACATTCCTGCCTCATTTGTAAGGAGTTAGTTAGACAGTTAAAAGAGACAAGCTAGATTAAGGAAGAGCTAGAGCATTTTATAGTAGAGATAGTAGTTTGTTCTTTGAAGCAAATGCTGTAACACAGAACAGTGGAATTGTTGCTACATTTGGTGATCTAATACAATTGAAGGCATTGTGGTTTCTCTGGTGAATTATTTTGTGTTAGTTTATCTTGCATGGTTCCTGTTGTTCCATCTTTGAAATTGCTTGAAGATATAAGATTTGATGTTAGATTTAGAGTTAAATTAGTTTGGTGAATAATGTTCATGGTTTTATGCTTGGAATGTTTGTAGCAATCTCTCGTCTATACTCCTAGTAACTATCTGATTGTAGTAGACTGGTGAAGTCAACTTGGACCATACATCTATTTGTGCTTAGTTCAATTGTGGATGAATATCTATGATTTGAAAATCTATATACCTTAGAAGATTGCACCGTTCTTGTGATATTGCATTGTGGGTTAAGCAAGAATTGGTTATTTGAGATTGGTCCATTCCAGGAATTTATTATTTGCATTGTTCATCCTAGAAATAGTTTATAGTTTAGATTTCATTACATCTCTTGCACCCTCATCTTTTGTTGTTTCCTATTTATTTTGGTTAGATTTGGGATTTAAGATCAAAATATTGCAAATTGATAAGTTGGAAGATTGAGTTTGCTTGTAGTAAGGTCCGATTGTGATTACCGACGTTTTCACATATTATCTGAGTTGTTTATGCATTGTCTTGACGACACCCAAAGAGACCTTGGGGTGATTTTTTAGTAACTTGTTGAAAATTACCTTCCAAGAGAGATAGAATATTACATTCTGTCTGAGTTGTTGCTATGCAGAAAACACCATCAACAGATTGGTGCTAAAAGGAGGGCCTGAATGAGCTCACTAGATCATTTCTTAAATGCCATCTCTCCTGAGAGATATAGAAGAAGTACCAAATCCACCCCAGGAGAAGAAGATTTACAAGAATTATAGTTCCCCACTAGGTCAAGAAGGACTCGAGAAAGGGGAGAATCATCATCACCCATCCCTTCACACTGTATAAAATGCGCCTTCACTTCCAGGAAGTTGAGGAGGCCATACCCATCTCTGAGGGCAATTCCCATTCGGCCAACCCGATATATCATTAATCAACCACAACCACCGCCCACTTTTTTCCAATGGCTTTTCTTGCTATCCATCTCCCTTTTTTCCAGCGCTACAATGTTATGCCCAAGAACCCTGAGCATTTCTGTTCAAAATTTCATGTTAATGACCCAAACAGGACTGCAGAGGAGCATATTAGGATCTTCCAAACCTGTCTCAAGGACAGAGGGATTGTTCATGAGGATGTTGCCTGTAGATTGTTTCCTTATTCACTAGGAGAAGAGGTTTTTTACTGGTACAATCACCTCCCATCTGGTTCAATTCTTAACTGGAATGATCTTGAAACTGCCTTTTTACAGAAGTTCAGAATACCTATTAGTGCCAATGAATTGTATCTACAATTCACTAGAGTCAAGAGAGAGGTTAATGAACCAATATCTAGTTTCAATAATAGGTTTCACCGAGCGTACACCAGACTTCAAGACCCTTATGTTTTAGACAATAATACAGCTTGGGAGTCTATTATGAAGCCTTATAAAGCCTTACAGTAACCTTTCTGAAGTGGAGACCCAACCCTCTAGCTAGCCTAACCGATGCCTATACATAAGCTGTTAAGCTTAGCAGAGATCTAAGGCAACATTTGACTGGACCGTTGCCTTCTTTAGGACCAATTGCACATCCAAATCAGATTCAGGCAGTAAATCAGGCACTCGCCAATCATACTCCAATCATGAATCCAGTACCTCAATTACCTCTGGTGCCACATCCTGGTCCCCCCATGAATAGGTCTCTCTTGTGATGAATTTCCCCCAGTAGCAGGTTAACCAACCCCTGTATCAGCAGCAGCCAACTAGTTTCCCTGCTTACTTGCAGAATTCTGAAGTGTTGCATCAGTCTATAGGATCTGCTACAATGCTTGTTCCTCCTCAGAGTAATCCAAGCCAAACCCCTTATGGAGATCCAAATAAGGATAGGATTGATGAAATGGCTGAACAGATAAAGAATTTGAACCTAGAGGTGACTTACCTCAGGAATCAAAACAGCCAATTACAAGCTGCTCAGAAGAATATACAATCCAATCAGAATAAAGAATTTCCACAGGGGTAGAATTTTGACAGAGGACAACGTAATGAAAGGGGATTCAATAATGACAGGGGATATAATCAGGATAAGGGTTACAACAATGATAGGAGGTAGAATTTTGATAGAGGACAAGGTGGTGGACCAGGATTTGATAGGAGGCAATCACAGGGACAGAGCAGGACATGGAATACAGGACCTAACAATGGAGGAGTCCCCACTCCATTGGATCAACCAGTCAATCAAATTGTCAACCAATCTGCAAATTATCCAGTCAGTCAAGACAAGCCTCCTAGTGGTGTATATCTGGCTGAGGCTGCCTTGTCAGGATGGTGTAGGCTCCATAAGACAGGCCAGCATTCGGAGTTAGAATGTCCAGAGTTCCAGACTGCGGCCTCTATTTTCTAGTATGAGGTAGAAAATAATGCAAATGGTCAAGAGATTGTTCCCTCAAACCCATACAACCCTCCTGTGTTGGTATTAAACCATGCTCCTTTTCCAGTAGGGGAAGAAAATGATCTAGAAGAGGAATCTGATTCCTAGGAGGAAAAAATAGATCAAATTTGCAATGGAGATGAGGTTGCTCAGTTGTTCAATGAAGAGGCAATTGATGATAATGGCCCCCTGGATAAGGAAGAAGCTTATATCGAAGAAGTGCAAATGTTCCAGAGGCAGGGTCTAAGAGATATGCCCCATACGCACCCACAGGCTGGGGGACCTTTCACCACCTCCATTCCTCCTAATAATTTCAATATCCCTCCAGACCCTAATGCTAGTAATAATCTGTCATTTCCACATGTTTCCAGATAGTACCTCTCAAAGGAAGGACAAGCTCCGACTAACCCACAGAAGGAAAAAGTTGTTCAAGCAAGTAAAGACAAGGCGGAGGAACCTTCTAGGGAAGCCCCCACTGATATGAGTGAGGAGCAAATGGCTTTGTATGTTGTTGAGGAGTTCAAGAAATTAAAGGTAAATCTTTCAGCATTTGAGTTATTGAGGTTCCCTGCAATTAGGAATGCAGTTCTAGGTACCTATGGTGCACACCCCGCGTCCTTGGATAAATCTTCCAGTGAGAG
>VDFB02241992.1:0-10050 GCA_007258455.2 Sequoia sempervirens
TTCCCTCATATTTGAGTATGCACTAGTAGCCTATGACTATGACTAGTAAAATATTGAAGATTGTTGTCTCACACTAACAGCATGTACTTGCACATGAACTAGATGTATGAAAATGACAAGGGTAGGGTCTTTTATAGAAAAAGTAAATTTGAATGAAGGGTTGAGGTTCAATGTCAAAGAGATGTCAATCAATGGCTAAGATTGAAAGTTGTAGTATGGAATAGGGTTAGGGAAAAATTAGGGAAATTTCAAGAATGAGTGGCTAAGATTGAATTATAAGATAATTCAATCAACGGTTGAAATTGAATGAGACAAGAGAAGATAAGATTGGCGCAGAAAAAGAGATTGCTAGAGGAATTCAAATAAATATAAAATTATTTGATTTGAGAGAGAAATGAATAATTAAATAATAAAAACATTATTTAATTATAGAGGACATGTGACAAGTTGACTTTTTCATCAAATAATAATTTAATTCAAAAGTGGGACATGAGTAATTAAATAATAGAGATATTATTTAATTAAAGAAGTCATGTGACAAGCTGATTTTTTAATTAAATAATAATTTAATTTAAAATAGAAAGAAGATGAAAAATTAGTAAGTAATTAAATAAATAAAATTTATTTAATTTAATGACAGAAAAAGGCTAATGAATAATTAAATAATTAAAATAACTATTTAAGTATAACTGAAAGTGGTAAGTAATTAAATAAATAAAATTTATTTAATTAATCAAAGAAGAAATAAAAGATAGTTATGAATTAATTAAATAATTGAAATATTTAATTACCAAAAGTCTTATGACAATAACTGAATAATTAAAATTATTTAATTATTAGGAGTGCAGGGGAAATTGATGGAGAAAATAAAGTTCGCAAGCCTAGGAAATTTTTTAGTGTCTATAGCAAATATCCTCTTCTACAAGGGAAAAATTTATATGTACATGAGTACCTAGCATGACTTCATTCACTGGGACCCATTATCTTTTGCATCCTCCTAAGCTATGCTTAAGGGGGGTGTTAGTGTAGGTTTTTATTTTCTTAGTGGGGAAATTGATGGAGAAAATAAAGTTCACAAGCCTAGGACAATTTTTAGTGTCTACAACAAATATCCTCTTCTACAAGGGAAAATTTTATATGTACATGAGTACCTAAGATGGCTTCATTCACCAGGACCCATCATCTTTTGCATCCTCCTAAGCTATACTCAAGGGGGGTGTTACTATAGGTTTTTATTTTCTTAGTGGGTTAATTTATTTTCCCATAGTCTTAGGTTTTTTTTACACTTTTATTGATCTTTCTTAGGATAATAAAGTGACTTTAATATTTAATAACTAGGAGATAAGTGATGTGGTGGCCCCTTCATTATGTTGGATGTTGTGATTGTGTTTCTAATATGTGGTTTTCATTTATTTCAACACTATTAGCATTAGTGTATTTGAAGTTGTAGATGTTGAGGATATTGAGAAAATTGTAATAGAATGAGTTGCAGGTTGTCAGTGGTGAAGTGAAGTTCTGTCTGTCGGTGAGTTTTGTACGTTGATGATCAGAGGCTGTGGAATAAAGGGTTTCTTGTTGATTATGCCTAGTTTATCCACGTTGAGTTTTAGAGATTTGCATGAAGATTTGATTGAGTTATGAAGATTTTCATTTTGACAATTTCTTTGTTTCTTTAGTTGGTGTTCCTAATTGAAGATTATGTGATTTCAGTAAGTTCAGTTGTTGCGGATGCTTCTCTGGTGATTTGTGATGTTTTTGGATGTTTTTAGTCCATGCTCTATATTTGTTGCACATCCACGTTGATCATTGTGCTCGTGATCTGAGATTTTCTCTTGTGTGTTCATGTTTTTCTTGTTCTTGGCCGACATGGTGTTGAAGCGTGTTGTGGATCTTCGAGGAGAAATTAATTGAAGTGTTTTTGTGTTGGAGATGTTGTTTTGGTTCCTCACTAAGTTGGGCTAACCTTGGTTGATTCACATTGAAAATTAACTATTGATTTGGGATGACTGTTTGTATTCATTTTATTATTTCTTTGTGGCGGACTTGTAGCGATGTAATTTCTTGTTGCAGATATATAAGAGCGATTTTTTTATCATTTGAAGGAATGTGTATGTGAAGTGTGTGAATAATGTTTAGATCATTCGAAGGTAGAGCAGGGTGTGAAGAAGAGTGAAGAAGAGTGAAGAAGTATTCATGTGCTTTACCGGAACTGTAATCAGGCATTAGTAGATGCTATTTTTCTCAGTTCAAATTTGGATGGTCGTAATCTGAATCTTTAAGTAAGACAGTGTGTCTTCCTTTTTAATTGAGTAATGAGCTCTAGGTAGTGTGCCTGAATGCATGTGCATTCCCCATTTGTTCTTCTTATACTTTTAATAGGGTATAATCTTATGGACTAACCCCCATCATGTTTTTTCCCCTAATAGGGTTTCCACGTAAAAAATCTTGGTGTTATGTTTGTTTCTGATGTGTTGTTGATTCATGCTTTCATTGATATTGATCAGATCTGAGAATAAGGATTAATAAGTTTAATAAGCATGAAATTTGGTGACAACTGATTCACCCCCCCCCTCTCAGTTGTTTTCCCTTGTGTTTCCAACAATTGGTATCAGAGCTCGTGGTTCCTTGGAAGAAGTTTAACAGCTTGAAGTGATCCTGGAAGGCGACATACAAGAAGTATTGTCTGAGGTTTTATGGAACAAATTATTCTTTATGGAAGACTCGAATGGAGTGCCATCTGAGATGCATTGGTGAACCCTACTGGAGAATTACATGTAATAGGTATGTTATTACACAGAATGGTCCTACTACTTTTGCAGAGATTAGAAATGTTGAGTATAATATCAAGGCTACAGAAGCATTGTTGAGTGCTTTGACTGATACTAAGATGACTAATGTTATGGATCTGAAGACTGCTTATGAGATTTGGAAAAAGTTAGAAACTTTGTATGAAAGTGATGCTAATGTGAAGATTGCTAAGTTGTAGAGTCTGAAAGGGAAATATGAAATGTTGAGAATGGGTGATGATGAAAATGTTACTACTTTCATGCAAAGAGTGAATGAACTTGTGTGTGGAATCAGATGTGCTGGTGGATAGTTGGATGAATCAGAAATTGTCGCTAAAGTGCTTAGATCTTTGCCTGTTGCTTACAAATTCAAAGCCACAGCTATTGAAGAGCTCCAGACTATGACTAATGTTACTCGAGATATATTGATTGGTAAGTTTACTGCTTTTGAGTTGAGTGAATTTGGTGATGCACTTCCTAAGGTTGAATCTACATTCAAGGCTACTACATCTGGAAGAGATAAACAGAGATATGATCTGGGAGAGAGTTCCTCTAGAAAGCCATTCAAGTATGAAGAAGAAATGAGACATCTTGAAGAAGAAGAAAGATAATTAAATTAGCTTGAAGCATTGATTGTAGAGGAGGCAAACACAAGCCTGGTGGGTGTTATCTGTGGCTCCTTAATTGTTGAAAGATGAATGGGTGATTGATAGTGGATGTTCACATCACATGACAAGAGATAAAAGTAAGTTTGTGAGCTTGGAAAAGTATGATGGTGGTGTTGTGAGATTTGGTGATAATACAACTAGTGTGATTCATGGAAGAGGTTGCATTTCTCTTGATGGTAAGAACAATACTGATGATGACCTATATGTGGAAGGTCTTAAGCATAATATTTTAAGTTTTCATCAAATAGTTGATAAGGGTTATAATCTTTAGTTCATGGATGGAAAATGAAAAATATTGGGATGTTATGGAAATGTGATTGCATCAGGTACAAAAACAAGAGGTAATATCTTTCATCTAAATGTTGCTAGTAAAAGTTGTTTGATTGCCCAATTTGATGAGAGTTGGTTGTGGCATAGGAGAATGTGGCATGTTAACTTTGATAATATTTTCAAGATAAGTTCTACTAAGGCTGTGAGAGATCTACCTAAGTTGGTAAAACCTACTAATGCCATATGCAAGGAATGTCAGTTGGGAAAGCAAACTAAAATTTCATTTCAGAGTAAACAACATAATTCAAATGGATTGTTGGATCTTGTGCATACTAACTTGTGTGGTACCTCTAGAATCAAAAGTCTACAAGGTTACGGGTATTTCATGTTGCTTATTGATGATTTTTCAAGAATGATGTGGGCTACTTTTTTGAGAGAGAAATTTGAAGCACTGGAAAAGTTCAAGATCTTTAAGGCTATGGTTGAGACAGAGACTAGTTTGAAGATTCAATGTCTTAGATCAGATAGAGGTGGTGAATTCACATTCGGTGAGTTTAATTCTTTTTGTAAAATGCATGGAATAAAGAGACAATTATCTACACCGTGGACCCCTTAGCAAAATGGAGTTGTGGAAAGAAAGAACATGACAGTTCAAGATGTTGCTAGAACAATGATGCTAGAAGGAAATGTTCCTCATGTCTACTAGAGAGAAGTTGTGAGTACTGATGTGTACATTCTCAATCAGGTACAAATCAAAGGTGATACTGGTAAGATCCCTTTTGAGCTATGGACTGGTCATAAGCCTACTGTTAGATATTTCAAAATCTTTGGGAGTAGATGTTATATCAGAAGAGATGAAGATATAGGAAAGTTTGATGCTAGGAGTGATGAAGGAATTTTTTTGGGTTATTCTACTAAAAGCAAGTCCTATCGGTGTTACAATAAGAGATTGAAGAAAATGGTTGAAAGTGTGAATGTTAAGGATGATGAAGACATTGCTACACTATCCAAAACCTGTGGATATGATTCTAATGATCAGAATGACAATACAAACAAAGGTATGACTTAAAATCAAGTTCAAATCAGTCCAGTGAATCAAGGAGATCAAGAGGAAGAAGAAACTAGTGAAAGAGAAGAAGAGAGATCAGAAGAGCCTGAAACTCAAGAACACTCTAAGAAGACTCCAAGATATGTAAGATTGAATCATTCAGAAGATCAGATCATTGGTGATAAGAATAAAGATGTCTAGACTAGGAGAATAATTGTAGAAGAATATTGTTTAATTTCAAAAACTAAGCCTACTAATGTGAATGAAGCATGTAAAGATGAACATTGGGTTGAAGCAATGAAAGAAGAGCTACAACAAATTGAGAAAAATGATACATGGATTCTTGTTCCTAGACTTAAGGATAAAAATGTAATTGGAACTAAATGGGTCTTTAGAAACAAATTGAATGAGCAAGGTGAAGTGGTTAGAAACAAAGCAAGACTAATTTGTAAGGGATATTCTCAAATGGAAGGAATTGATTTTGAAGGGACTTTTTCCTCTCTTGCTAGAATTGAAGTTGTGAGACTATTTCTTGCTTATGCTACTTACAAAGACTACAAGGTTTATCAGATGGATGTCAAGTTTGCTTTTCTAAATGTCGAATTGGAAGAAGAAGTATATGTTGAGCAACCTGATGGATTTCAGTTGACTGATCAAGGAGATATGGTGTGTTGGTTGAAGAAAGCATTGTATGGACTCAAGAAATCCCCTAGAGCATGGTATGCCAGATTGGACAAGTATCTATTGAAGCTTGGATTTAAAAAAGGTACTATTGATAGTAACTTGTATTTCAAGAATGATAACAAAGATTCGATTGTGGAAGTTTTTGTTGATGATATCATTTTTGGAGGAGATGATAGTTTGTGCATGAAGTTTGCTAATGAGATGTAGAATGAGTTTGAGATGTCAATGATTGGAGACATGAAATTATTTTTGGGATTACAAATTACTTAGTTAGAAAAAGGGATATTTATATCTCAATCCAAATATGTGAAGGAATTGCTGAAGAAATTTGGTATGGAAGATTCAAAGCCTGTAGGTACACCCATGGTGACCAGATGCAAGTTGGCAATAGATGATGATTCTCCAAAGGAAAATCAGACTAGATACAGATCAATGATTGGTGGATTGTTGTATTTAACTCAAACTAGGCTTGATATCATGAATGTTGTATGTATTGTTGCTAGATTTCAAGCCAATCCTAAGGAATCTCATGTAACTGTTGTGAAGAGAATTTTTAGATACTTGAAGGGAATAGTTGATTTTGGTCTATGGTATGCTAAAGATGATGATCTTACTTTGAGTGCCTTTACTGATATTGATTGGGTAGGAGATGTGGATGACAGGAAAAAGTACTATTGGTGGATCATTTTTCTTGGGAAAGAAGCTAATTTCATGGTTGAGTAAAAAGCCGAATGCCATTTCCTTATCTACTGCAGAGGCAGAATATATTGTTGTTGCTAGCAATTGTACTCAAGTATTGTGGATGAAGCAAATGTTGAAGGATATCAAAGTTGTGTATGATGAGCCTATTGCTATGTTCTATGACAATTCAAGTGCTATTAAAATTTCTAAAAATTTGGTGTTGCATTCAAAGACCAAGCATATATCTATCAAGTTTCACTTTTTAAAAGAGAAGGTAAGTGAAAAGGAAGTCAAATTGGAGTATGTGCCTACTAAGGAGAAAATTGTAGATATCTTTACAAATCCGTTGCCTAAGGATACTTTTGAGTATCTCAAAGGGAAGTTAGGGGTGATTACCCCTCCTAATCAGAACTAAGATGCATTGCATTGCATCAGCCTATGATTTTCATAGTCATATCCTGATTTAGATTGACGTTGTGGTGGCTGCTACTCAGGGGGAGTAGTCAGATGTTCAGAAGTTCAAGTATGTGGTTCAGACTTTGTGTGGAGAAAAGAGATCTTTGACATTGATTTCAAAGGGTACGAAGAGTAATGTGAATTTTTTTTATTATCTAGGGAGAAGATCATGTGTAAGAGTTGAGAAGAAAATGAGTCAAAACCTAAGGAGGAGTAAGTGTTGAAGTTAGTTGCGTTGATGGTGTTTTGCACATCATGTGTTGCCATCAATTCCAAAGGGAGAGATTGTTGGATGTTGTGGTTGTGTTGTTGATATGTGGTTCTCATTGATGTCAACACTATTAACATTAGTGCATTTGAAGTTGTATATGTCAACGATATTGAGAAAATTGTAACAGAATGAGTTGCAGGTTGTTAGTGGTGAAGTAAAGTTTTGTCTATCGGTGAGTTTCATACATTGATGATCAAATATTGTGGACTAAATGGTTTCTTGTTGAGTATGTCTAGTTTATCCACGTTGAGTTTCATAGATCCGCGTGAATATTTGGTCGAGTTATGAAGATTTTCATTCTGACAGTTTTTTTGTTTCTTCAATTAGCGTTCTTGATTGAAGATTATGTGATTTCAGTAAGTTCAGTTCCTATGGATGCTTCTCTGGTGATTTTTGATGTTTGTGGATGTTTCTAGTTCATGATCTATCTTTGTTGCATGTCTATGTTGATCGTTGTGCTCGTGATCCAAGATTTTCTCTTGCGTGCTCATTTTTTTCTTGTTCTTGGCTGACATGGTGTTGAAGCGTGTTGTGGATCTTTGAAGAGAAATTAATTGAAGTGTTTTCATGATGGAGATGTTGTTTTGGGTCCTCACTAAGTTGTGTGTGCGGTTGAGTTCTGATTAGTATATTGATTTGGTATTCATTTTGTGGCTGCTGTAACTGCTGTGATGTAATTTCTTGTGAATACCGAGAGTGATTTTTTATCATTTGAAGGTATGAATTATCACGAAGTGTGTGAATACTTTAATGAATAATAGGATAAGCTGAAGGCAAGAAGCGGAGTGTGAAGAGAGTGAAAGGAAGTATTCATGTACTTGGCAGCGTAATCAAGCATTAGTCAGATGCTATTTTTCTCAATTCAGAAACATGGATAGTTTTAATCCCCGAATCTTTATGTATCTGATTCTTCCTTTGCTTATTAAGTGGCTCCTAGCAGTGTATCTGAATGCATGTGCATTCCCCATTTGTGCTTCTTATAATTTTAATAGGGTATAATCTTGTGGACTAACCTCCACCTTGGTTTTTCCCCTAATAGGGTTTCCACGTAAAAAAATCTTGGTGTTATGTGTGTTTCTGATGTGTTTTTGATTCATGCTTTCATTGATATTGATTGGATCTGAGAATAAGGATTAATAAGTTTAATAAGCTTGGTGGTGACAAGCGATTCACCCCCCTCCTCTCGGTTGTCTTCCCTTGTGTTTCCAACACATTAAAGGGTGGAACACTTTCCACTTTTGGTGGCCATCTCCACTTTTGGTGGTTAATTCATATTAGTTGGATTTTCCACCTCTATCATCTCCTTAGTTCTATATAAACTCACTACCTAGCTTGTAGTTTCATATATATGCATTATCTTGCATTGTTGCACTATTTGACATACATGTGCCTTGATGCATATAGACATTATTCTATAGATTTTCTTTGAGCTCCTAATGCAATCTTGTCATTTTGACATTTGCACATCTCTTGGAATCTCGAGTTTGTAATTGTTTTATTTCATTTACAATTTTATAGCTTATCTCTCTCATAAAATATCTTGGTTATTCAATCTATTTTGAATATTTCTAATAGTTTTGGAACCTCTTATTTTGGTTTACCATCATAGTTTATCTCCCTCAAGTTGTATATATTGGAGCCATGAGAAGATAGTTTCATATTGAGTTATTTGTAGGTATATGGGTGCATCTATGTTGCTCAAATATTAGCAGCGAAGTGTATTATAGTGTATCTCTTTTGTGAAGATTAATAATATACTTGTCCTCTTTTCTCATGTGGAGTTTTTTCTCAAAAGGCTTTCTCCATGTAAATCTAGTCTCATTTTATTTTATGATTTTTCTATTATGTTGAATCTGCAATAACATACATATAATATGATTTGGTAAATCTTATTTTTAGATTTTGATTCACATACATAAGCTAATGTTGCATCTTTATTTTACTTTATTTTCAATAGTTAGAACTTTCCATATTTAAGAACTTTACCCAAGACCAAATATCCAATAGCTAATCATAAAGTAGGAATTTGAATAACTAATACATGAAACTTATATCAAAATTACTTATTCAATACAAGGAAAAAGCTATAATATAAAGTATACAGATTTCAAATTCAATAAGGATGAGGAAGAGATAGGACACACAAAAATAAGAGATTGCTTTAACTAAGTTTATAAATCTGAGTGGATGAGGAAAAAAATAGTCTCATGAAATAAGGAAATAGCATACTTAATTATCTTATCCTAGACCTAAGTAATAAAAATAAATTACCTAATTAAACATGATATAATTAGGTACAATTAAATAATTACACCAATAAGTAATACATTATTAGAGAAGAGCTATTTTGATGGTTTTGTTTCAACTATAAATATTATCAATATGAAAGAATTAATTAGTAACATTGAAGAGTCCCGACTCAAAAAAAAATTATGGTGTGGTCACATCCATGATCCATTATGTGTTGCTACCACCTCTAGGATATATGGATGTGGTTATTCCTCTACAAGATGGCTAATGATCATTGTGCAAAAAAAGTGACCTTTTGGCCATATGACATGACAAATAGTAGAAAGAAGAAAAAGGAAATTATTAGCTAATATATAAACAAGAAAACATCAATTTTGGAAATATTTATTAAATATTCTACATGATATATTTATTCTAAGTGTTGGTGTCATCCACCTCCTAGGAGCACCATCTGTAGCAAAACACCTTCACAAATATGAGAGAAGCAAAAGCTATTTCACCAGAAGAGAGAATGTATTGAGATACTATGAAATACGTAATGTACAGAATGCCTTATAAATGCATGAAAAATAATGACAGGTTGGAAAACTACCCACACAAGAAAACCACCCGAGTGATTAACCTAAGTGAAAATTAACACACTAACAACCCCCCTTAAGTGAAAACTTAGGGAGAATGAAGATGCAATATGGATCTCAGCTACACAACCATGTTAGGTACCCATTTACAATACAAAAAATAAATCTCTCACAACTAGAGAAAAGGAGAAAAACCAGGTGGGAAAAAACCTGTTGACGTGTGTTTTGGCACAACAACATGCAAACAAAATATTGCTATTTTGTTTCTCCTAAAAGAGAAAGACAACACATGGATGTCTCAGCTCCCAAGGTCTTTGTAGTTGGTTCTCAACTGTGCTGATGTTGCTTAGTGGTCAAT
>VDFB02241995.1:0-14764 GCA_007258455.2 Sequoia sempervirens
TCTTCAAAAGACAATAAAAAACTTTGTGTATTTGTTTTAGTTTTTCAATTTCAATTGAATATTTTTTTAGAAGAATTAATTAATTGATCTAAAAAGTTGAGATTAAGAGATTTAAGTGTTGGATTTTCATTGTAGAAACTTAAATTCAAATTTCAAAATTTGACTTGTACTCTTGTAAAAAAATATATATTTAACATGCATTTGAAACGAATATTTGAAATGGTCTTCATTGTAAACCCAAATTCAAATTTCCATAAGATGAAATTTATAAATAATAAGTTTAGTTGAAAATGAGACGCTACTTTAAACTATATTGTAGACTTGACTTTGAATATTTTTCATGGTCTCTCTTCACTTGACTTTGAATATTTCCAATTTCTGACATGAAACTTTCAATAAGAGAAGCAATGATCTGCTACCTATCCTTTTAGCAAGAGCGGGTAAACAATTGCAGTTACAGGTGAACTAATTCTGGATTTCAGAAATGAATAATTTGGAAGAGTCCATGAATTGTAAAGGTCAGTTCATTCTTTTACTCATCTTCACTACTTTTATCTTTGTTACATTTTCATCCAATGAGTTGCAATACCAGAATCAGATTGACGCAGAAGCTTTGCTTGAGCTTAAAAAATCTGTTAAAAAGGATCCAAGTCTTTCTTTGTCCAACTGGGTGAATGCAAACAATATGTGCAACTGGACTGGAATAACTTGCGATGGCAATCAAAGGGTTCTGAGTGTGGTTCTCAAATATAAGAGACTGGCTGGTACGATACCCCCTCGCATAGGCAATATGTCTTTCCTCACAATGCTTGACCTGTCTCATAATCGTTTCTCTGCCCTCATTCCCCAAGAGCTTGGTAAATTAGAAAAGCTGCAGTTCATTAAGCTGTATGAAAACAGCTTGCAAGGTTCAATTCCAGTCAGTCTCTCTGCGTGCACAAATCTTTTAGAACTCAGATTAAACAATAATTTGTTAACCGGAAGCATTCCACCAGAGTTGATTTCCATACATAACTTAAAGAAACTCATCATCTCCTTCAATAGACTGAGTGGTATCATCCCTCAAGGCTTGGCGAATTGGACTGCGCTTAAGGTACTAGATCTTGGTTATAATCTCTTAACAGGCACTATCCCCAGCTCGATGAGGAACTGCACAAAATTGCATGTCTTATCTCTGTCCGGGAATGCGCTTGAAGGACCAATTCCATCTGAGATATTAACAACATTGACCAGATTACAATATCTGTATCTGGGTTTCAACAAACTCATTGGTAGCATTTCCATGGACATTGGCAAATTATGGAGACTGAGGCTGATTTACTTTCATAAAAATGTCCTTACAGGTACCATTCCCATGGCCCTGGGGAACTGTTCGTCTCTGGAGAGGCTGGATTTGTCTTCCAATTCATTGCATGGCACAATTCCAGCAGAATTGGGTTCACTTACCCGACTGCAGGAACTGTGGTTCACTAATAATAGCCTTGGAGGATCAATTTATCTTCTCATGAACTGTACTCAATTGAAAATAGTGACGCTAGGGAACAACATGTTTGAAGGTACAATTCCAGATGTTATAGACTATAAGCTACCCAAATTGCAAGTGCTGGAATTGACGAGCAATAATTTTAGCGGCAGCATCCCAAAATCTCTAGGAAACTGTTCCGCGCTCACAGTATTTTTTATAACATATAACAAGATGAGCGGAGAAATACCCCGAGAATTGGGGATGCTGACAAGTTTAGAATCTCTTGGTCTTGGTACTAACAGCTTCGAGGGAAATGTTTTTCCTATTCTGTTATACTGTACACAATTGCAGGGGTTTGGCCTGACAGCAAACAGGTTCGTAGGCTACATTCCTGCAGAACTTTGCCTGAAGCTCCCCAACTTACGAAGTTTTCTTGCGTCACATAATCAATTTCGTGGGGGTATACCAAAGTCTATGGGAAATTGTTCTCAGCTCTTGCGGCTTGACCTCTCATCCAATCTGCTAAGTGGTGTGGTGCCTCAGGAATTGGGAATGCTAACTGCTCTATGGAAACTGAACCTTGAGGCTAATAGCTTGTCAAATGGGGATTGTGCTACAATGTGTGTATTAGATGTACTTTCTAACTGCTCCATTCTTGAATTGCTCAATCTAGCAGGAAACAATTTCAGTGGCAAATTGTCAAGGGGCATAGGAAACCTCTCTCCCAGGCTATCAGAGCTATACTTGGATAGGAACAACATCACTGGTAAATTACCAGAAGAGATTGGAAACCTTACTGACTTGAGAAGTTTCTAAGTTCTAACAATGTAATTGGGCAGGTTCCGAGTGCATTAGGCCGTCTGAAGAATCTACAATTGTTGGATTTGAGCTCCAACAAATTGCACGACAGTATTCCATCAGAGTTTAACATGCTGGTTAACCTTGCATATCTACGAATTCAGCTAAATCATATTTCTGGAGACATTCCTTCATTTTTGGGCAACCTGCAACAGCTGAGGGAACTTGACTTGAGTCATAACGAGTTCACAGGAAGGATACCCAATGCCATTGGGCGATGTTTCCGCCTCGAGAATGATTGACCTCTCATACAACAACCTCACAGGAAATATCCCTATGGACATCTCAGGCCTCCATTCATTGGTGTTTTATCTCAATTTTTCATACAATTCATTGACAGGAAGATTGCCTTCGCTGGGAGGAATGCAACAGGTTCAAGCAATAGATATCTCAGCTAATAAACTCTCAGGACCTATCCCTGCCGATATTGGCAGTTGCTCGGAATTGCAATACCTGAACCTTGCCAAAAACAAATTGGAGGGAATGGTGCCAATATCAATAGGGCAGCTTAAGAGCCTTGAAAGCATTGACATATCTTTCAATGAGTTGTCTGGGCCAGTGCCACGTTCTATTGCAAATCTCACCATGCTCCGGCATTTAAATTTCTCATACAACAACTTGAATGGATCAGTCCCAAATCAAGGAGCTTTCAGAAACCTAAGCGCAACATCATTTGTGGCAAATCCGGGATTGTGTGCAGCCTCTGGCTGGTTGAATTTACCAAATTGCACAAGCTCTGACAAAAATCATGCCGCAGTGAACAGGAAGATTATCTTGGTTGCTTCAATTGGCACTTTCTTAGCATTGTGTTGCATTTCGGGGGCATTTTACATTTTCTACAGAAGAACTAAAAGGGCACCATTTACAAATAGTCTGTTGAGGAAGGGTTTCATGCAAATTTCTAGCCAGGAACTTCACACAGCAACCCAAAGATTTAGTGCCTCTAATTTACTAGGCAATGGTAGCTTCGGGTCAGTTTACAAAGGGCTCTTGTCTGATAACAAATTGGTGGCTATTAAGTTATTTGTTGGAGAGAGAGAGATTTACGGGGATCTGTTTCTATCCTGGTTGCTATTTCTGGAGAATGCATACTTTGTGGGATTCGTCTTAATCCTTCTAATTAAGACTGATGTATCTCTATATGTAGAGCTTTTGTAATCTCTCGAAACAATTATGAATGCAATATCCTCTCTCCCTTCTCCAGTGGACGTAGGCTAAGGCCGAACCACGTACATCTGTGTTCTGTGCATTATTTTATTTGTTTCTTCATGGTATCAGAGCAAGGTTAGGATTTCTTCAGATCTGAAAGGTGATTCCATGCATTGTTTCTTCATTGTTTTTTTCTTCAGATCTGAAACGTAAGAAGATCTCCTCGGTCAGCAGATCTGAAACTGCAGTGTATTGCTGAGAAGATACGGTAGTTTTAAATTTTGTCCTGCCCCTGAAGTCTTTGTCCCCACTTCAAATCCGTCTGGACATTGGCGCAAGGCATTTGAAGCTCAATATTGATGTGCAAAATGGCGAATCTGTCAACAAGAGGCCCGATTTTGTTGTTTTGAATACAATAACATTGCATTCCAGATCATCAGTATTTGTTGACACTGGTGCGCTTCATCTGGGTGCGTTTTTGGCGCGATTTTCATCTTCTCTGGCAGATCTGTGCGCTGCTTCTGGTACGCTTCATCTGGGCGCGGTTTTTGGCGCGATTCTCATCATTCTCTGGCCTCTAAAACTGCGCGATTTTCCCTGCACGACTAGGTTTTTTTGGCAGATTTGTATGAGCAGATTTGTATGTGCGAATTTAATCATTTTGTGATCTCTAAAATCCACGATCCTGTTCTGTGCGGCGTGATTTCGGGTTCTCTTTTATGGTATCTAGGCGCCGTCTCTTCCGCCCTGTGATCTGCCTCAGAAATCTGGAGTATTCTGAATCTGCTGCAGAGTTTTTTGTAAGTGCTTTTTAGCGTCTTCTTTCTTGCTTTTTCATGGCTGAGTTTGATTCAAATCCTAGTTGGAGACTTTCATCAGTTCCGTTAAATGGTATCAATTATGTAGCATGGTCTAGAGCTGTCACTCTGTCGCTTGGTGGCAAGAAAAAATTTGGTTTCGTTAATGGTGATAAAAAATGTCCTCAAACTACTGAATCGGGATATGAGGATTGGATATCCAATGATCAGCTTGTTCGATCATGGTTACTCAATTCGATGGAAACTCATATTGCCGAAATTTTCACTTTTTCTAATTCAGCAAAAGAATTATGGGATTCAGTCGCTGAATTATATGGGAACCAAAATAATGCTGCACGTATTTTTGAACTCACTCTTGAAATTGCTGCAGCCCAACAAGGTGAGAAAACCTTTAGTGAACACCTTGGGAATCTTAAAAAACTGTGGGACGAATTGAACCTGTATCGTCCACATACCACTGATGCCCAAACTCTTTTGAAACGAGCTGAGGAGGATAAAATTTTCTCTCTACTTCGTAGCCTAAAACCTGAGTATGAATACATAAGGCGCAATCTTCTGATGGATGCCACATTACCCACTCTTGCTGGTGTTTGTGCTATTATTCAGCGAGAGGAAACTCGAAGAAAGACTATGAGCTCAGAATCCAAAACTTCAACAGAGAAGATTGAATCTAATGTTCTTTTGGCTGAAAAGGATGATAAAAGAAAGCCTCACTTTTCTGACAAAAATAGGAATGTTTCTCGCTACAAGGGTAAGAAGGAACTCTATCAATGTGATCACTGCAAGAAAACTGGGCACACCAAGGATCGCTGCTGGGAATTACATCCTCATCTCAAATCTGAATATAAGGGTCGGAAGGATTATGCTGCTGTAGCCGAAACTTCTTTTTCAATCAATCAGTTGGGTCATCTTCTTCAACAACTCAGTAAGACTGTCTCTTCTGGCAACAGTCCATCCACTTCCTCTCTCGTGTCAGGTAATCTTCATGCTTATCTTACTTCAAATTCCAAAATTAATTCCTAGATTATTGATTCCAGAGCTACAGATCATATGGCCAAAAGTCCTTCAGTAACCAATTTTATTCCAAAAACTGATAAGCATGATATCTCTGTTGCAAATGGAACTACTGTTTCAGCCTTAGGAAGTGGTAAAATTAGTTTCTTTTCTCATAATGCTCCATCTGATGCTCTGGTTGTTCCATCATTTCCTGTTCAACTTATGTCTGTTGGAAAAATTACTAATTCTTTAAATTGTGATGTCATATTTTCTCCAACATCTGTCATCTTTCAGGATCGAAAGTCGAAGAAGACGATTGGTAAAGGAACATACTCACATGGACTTTATTTTCTGAACTCCCTCAATAAGGCATATCATGCCAATGGTGTAATTGAAAGTCACACTTTACATAAACGGCTTGGACATCCATCCAACCGTATCTTGTCAAAACTTTGTCCCTCTGTTTCTGTTGATTCTGATGTCTGTGATGTTTGTCAATTTTCTAAACAAACACGTTTACCTTTTGTCAACTCGTCTTCTATGTCTACTGAGTTGTTTGAATTAGTTCACTCTGACTTATGGGGACCTGCGCCAATTGATTCTTATGATGGATATAAATATTTTGTGTTGTTCATTGATGATTTTTCTCGTGCTACCTGGTTATACTTGTTAAAATCAAAAACTGAAGTGACTTCTGTCTTCAAAGATTTTCATACTATGGTATTTAATCAGTTTGGTGCTAAAATTAAAACTTTTAGGTCTGATAATGGTACCGAATATGTTAAAGGATCTTTTTCAGAATATCTTCAAAGCCAAGGCATTATACATCAAACAAGTTGTGTCGGAACTCCACAACAGAATGGGGTGGCCGAAAGAAAGAATCGACACATCCTGGAAACCGCACGGGCCCTTATGTTTCAAACAAAGGTCCCAAAACAATATTGGTCTCATGGTGTATTAACTGCTGCATATTTGATCAACCGTCTTCCCAGCCGTGTTATTCAGTTCAAGTCTCCATTGGAGATACTCAAAAATAGGACACCTGACATCTCACACTTGAGGGTATTCGGATGTGTCTGTTATGTGCACCAGCAAGCAATACACAGAGATAAGTTAGAAGCTCGCTCTACCCGGTGTGTATTTTTTGGGTATTCTTCCACTAAGAAAGGGTACATATGCTATGATCCAGTCACTCATAAAATTGTTGTTTCACGTGATGTCCGTTTTGTGGAGTCTGAATCCTTTTTTAAGGCTTGTGTTGAATCTGGGAGTCGGTCACAGGGGGAGTCTGTGTCTCACTCGGTTCTGCTTCCTACTGTTACCAATGAGGATGTTGTTCCTGATCATGATGCTGAAGTTCCTGAAGCTACACCAATCCCCACATCTCCTCAAGCTACTCGAAGATCGAGTAGAGCAACTCGTCCTCCAGAGCGAATGAAAGATTTCTTTACTTATCATGCTACATCTTATCCTATACAGGAACACCTGTCTTATAATAATATTTCTCAGTCTCACCTAGCCTTCTTGAGTACAGTTGATCATAATCAAGAACCTAAAACTTTTAGAGAAGCTAACTCCATTGCAGTCTGGAGGAAGTCTATGCAAGACGAGCTACAAGCTCTAGATGACAATAACACATGGGAGATTGTTAAGCTACCTCCAGGAAGGAAAACTGTCGGATGTCGTTGGGTGTACAAAAATAAATACAACAGTGATGGTTCCTTAGAACGACATAAGGCCAGACTTGTTGCTAGAGGATTCACACAAACATATGGCATAGATTACCAGGAAAATTTTGCGCCTGTTGCAAAGATGAACACATTACGGGTCCTCATTTCCCTTGCCGTCAATCAAGATTGGAAATTGTTTCAAATGGATGTCAAAAATGCTTTCTTGCATGGTGATCTTAAAGAAGAAGTTTACATGAGCATACCACCTGGGCATCCGCAAGAGGCCACGTTTGGTTTAGTATGTAAGTTAAAAAAGGCAATCTACGGGCTTAAATAGTCTCCACGGGCCTGGTATGCTAAGCTTAGCTCTGTCCTTATGCTGAATGGGCTGAAACGAAGTAATGCAGATCCTTCTCTGTTTGTTAAAAGAAGTAACTCAGGTATTGTCGTTGTGCTGATTTATGTTGATGATATAGTCATTACTGGTGATGATCAAGATGCAATTTCTAAGCTAAAACTTCTGCTACACAATAGATTTTCCATTAAAGATTTGGGCACTTTGAAGTACTTTCTAGGATTAGAAGTTGCCTATTCAAAAAACGACATCTTTCTTAATCAACGAAAGTATGTGCTGGATTTGTTACAAGAAACCGGTAAATTTGGAATCAAACCATCAGATACGCCAACAGATAGCGGGGGAAAATTGGATGATACTGGTGCATTGTTGTCTGATATTGGTCAGTTTCAAAGGCTGGTTGGTAGGTTAATCTATTTAACCATTACTCGACCTGACCTTTCTTATGCAGTTAGTCTAGTAAGTCGTTTCATGCATGCTCCCAAGGCTCAACATATGCATGCTGTTACCAGAATTTTACAGTATCTGAAAGGGTCTCCAGGCAGAGGTATATGGATGCGTAAGACTGGCCATAATTCTATTACTACCTATACTGATGCTGATTGGGCAGGATCTCCCATTGATCGAAGGTCTACAACTGGCTATTATACTTTTGTTGGAGGTAACTTGGTCACATGGAAAAGTAAAAAACAGAGTGTTGTTGCTCGTTCAAGTGCTGAAGCAGAATATAGAGCAATGGCATCAACTACCAGTGAAATTATATGGCTTCGCGCTCTGTTGAAGGACCTTGGATATGGTTCATCCCTACCAACTCAATTATTCTGTGATAATCAGGCTGCTATGCATATTGCTTCCAATCCAGTGTTTCATGAGCGCACCAAACACATTGAAGTCGACTGTCATTTTGTTAGAGAGAATGTGCAAGCCAATGTCATCCGCACAACCTTTGTCCCTACAAATCAGCAATTGGCGGATATATTTACAAAAGGTCTTCCAGCTCTCAAGTTTCACGAAATATTGTCCAAGTTGGGCTCGATTGACATTTTCGCACCAACTTGAGGGGGAGTGTTGGAGAAGAGAGATTTACGGGGATCTGTTTCTATCCTGGTTGCTATTTCTGGAGAATGCATACTTTGTGGGATTCGTCTTAATCCTTCTAATTAAGACTGATGTATCTCTATATGTAGAGCTTTTGTAATCTCTCGAAACAATTATGAATGCAATATCCTCTCTCCCTTCTCCAGTGGACGTAGGCTAAGGCCGAACCACGTACATCTGTGTTCTGTGCATTATTTTATTTGTTTCTTCATTATTCGATCAGGACCCTCAAAATTCATACAAGCATTTCGTCAGGGAATGCAGAGTACTGAGAAAAATCAGGCACCGCAATCTTGTCAAAGTCTTGTCCTCTTCCTCCGCTGGAGATTTCAGGGCTCTGGTACTGGAATTTATGTCAAAGGGGAGCCTAGAACAAAACCTCCACACAGATGAAATGCAGTGTAGCTTGAGTTTGAAGATGAGAGTGAACATTGCACTTGATGTGGCACACGGGATGGCCTATTTACACCACGATTGTTCTCCCCCTGTTGTTCACTGCGACTTGAAACCCTCAAATGTGTTAATGGACGAAACCATGACAGCCCATGTGGCTGATTTTGGAATTTCCCGTCTGTTGACATCCCCTGTTTCTGCAAGTAGCAGCACATCGGTGAAGGGAACAGTAGGCTACCTTGCTCCAGGTAAACACCCATGTCCAACATTTTTCCAATTTCTGTGTTTGTCTTGGTTTTTTTTGCCCCATATATTAGTTTTCTTCTCAACAATGAAATACTTTTTTACTGGTATAAGAATATGGATTGGGAGGACAAGTGAGTACCAAGGGAGATGTTTACAACTTCAAGATGCTCATCCTTGAAATGGTGACTAGAAAGAGGCCTACTGATGGTATGTTCTCCGGAGATAACACTTTGCCCAGATGGGTGGGAGGAGCATTCCCTGAGGCAGTGGAGAGAGTGGTGGATAGAGAACTACTGGTTTATCAACTAACTGTAGGCGGATCCAGTGGTGCTACGCCTGAAACCACTGGTGAAGAATTAGAATCCTCTGATCATGGCAGTTGCCTGGTTAGTTTTATTGGATTAGGACTGCAATGCACAAGGGAAAATCCAGGAGATAGACCAACAATGAGAGAGGTGGAAGGTATGCTGGAAAAGGTGGTGTATGGCAGGGAATTTGTAGCGTGGGAGAGCAATCATCGATCGAATCTGTTGAGTCTGGGGCAATAGAATGGGCCATTCAAATGGCGGCCTTGATGAGAGTGAAGCGGTTAAAGTACCGGCAAATAGTTTTTCACACATGGCCGGAAGTTAAATAGATTCTATTTTTAAAGAAAAGTAAAACTAAAGTTGTGTGTTAGAAAAATAGATAATTTTATTTTGTTTGAATTACTTAAGCCCGATTTCCTTTGCTTCTTGTCTATTTAAAAGCTGTTAAATATGTTAGTTATTAAAGCAGTGTACTAGCTCTTTCATTTTATTTTATTTTAAATATGTTATCATTGTTTTATTTGTTCTTTGTGTAAATGTTTGTTTGTTTGTATAAATTATGTTATCAATATTTTTTCAAGAGTATAAATTAAAGAAATTAAATTTTATTTTTAAATATATAATAAATTTTAAATTTTTAATAATAAAAAACTATTAATATTTTTGAAAGTATATTATTATAATTTATTATTAAAATGTAAGATTGATTTGTTTAAAATGTTATTACATTTAATATTAGAAAATGTATTATATTTTTTTATTGAACTATAAAAAATATTGTTATTTATAAAATCATTGAAATTATTTATACTAATGATTTTATTTTAAATAGCTTTCAAAAGTCTTTTTTTTTTATATATCATTTTTATGAGTTCATCATGTATATTTCACATTGTGTTGGGTGATGTCTTTTTTATAAAGGTTAGATTAATGCACTAAGATAATTAAACTACTTGAATTATGGAGAAAAAATAAAATAGAAAATCAAATCAAAGTGCATCTATACTTCTTCTTTTTTATAGGGTTGGTCAAAACTGCGTATTATATAAACTTTTTTATAAAATGATCACTTTTTTTAATGAATATTTTTTATTTAACTTTATTGATAAAATCATATTACAATGTTCACAAAAGAAAGGGAGGGTGGTAGTGAGACACACCCATAATGACTAACTGAACCATGTCCAAAAAAAAAGATGAAAGAACACTAAAAGGACCAACCCCAACAATGTCTAAGCAACAAAAGAAAAACTAGATGGAGGAGGATCTTTATCATTTGGATTTCCCCAAACATTTTCATGGGTAGCATCATCAATTAGATCATGGGGGTTTGTTATTTTTATATGACACAAAGTGTTAATATGTTGTGGGTTGTTAATGTTTGTTTCCCATTTTACTGAAGGGGGTTCGTAGATGTTATGATCCAAAATGTTGTATGCTTACAATATAGTAATAGTAAGTGTTTGTTAATTGTTCAATGTTGTTCAATGATTTTTAGATGGTTGTTCTATAGATATTTGATAATTTATCCAAATTATTGAAAATAGACATCTTTATAAATTCATATTTGGCATTGTGAGTTGAGAAAAATATTATATATTTCTATATATTTATTTATGTCACTGGAGAACATAATTTTTATGATTATAAAATTATATCTATTTGGTCGTTAATCCTACTTTGAACCAATGCCATGCTCTATTACAAATTTTTTAATATACATTTCTCTTACAACTACTTGAATGTATCAATTCCAAATCAAGGAGCTTTCAAAAACCTAAGAGCAAGATTGTTTCTAGAAATTTCAAGATTATGTGTAGTCTTAGGCTAGTTGAATTTACCAAATTGCACAATATTTTCCCAAAATCATAATGTGTTGAACATGTTACTTCAATCAATTGGCACATTCATCCCACTATGTTTTATTTTGGTCGTATTTGACATTTTCTACAACAAATTAAAAGGACAACAATGAAAAATGGTATGTTGGGGCTAGATTTCATTCAACTTTTTAGCCAAGAATTTGACACAACAACCCAAGGATCTACTAGCAAGGGTAGTTTTAGGTAATTTTACAAAGGGATCTTAAGTTATTGGATCAAGACCTTCAAAATTCACTGAAGAATTTCATTAAGGAATTCATAGTACCACAATCTTGTCAAAGTCTTATTATCTTCCTCCACTATAGATTTCAAGTTTTTAGGACTATAATTAATGTCAAGGGGTATCCTAGAGTGACACTTGCACATGAATGAACCATAATGTAACTTGTGTTTGAAGATGAAAGTGAACATTACATTTGATGTGGTACATAGAATGTCATATTTACACATGATTGCTCTCCCCTTGTTGTTCATTATTACTTAAGCACTCAAATGTGCTAATAAATGAACTATGATTGTTCGTGTGGCTAATTTTAAGATTCTGTGTCTTTGTTTTGTTTATCTTTTCACATGTATTAGTGTAGAGGAGGAAAATTTCTACCCTCAAGATGGTGATATCTCAAGCAACAAATTGTCTCTCAGTTGAAACAGACCAAGTGAGATGGAAATGGAGAAATATGAATTTTAATAGAGTACATAAATTACCTAGACCTTTCAGACATTAGAAACCTAAAGGGAATGACACAAAGGTCATTTGGACAACTCAAAAAGCTCTTTTTCCAAGACAACAACATACCATGTTGGTGCCCTGTACAAATAGAAAATAAGGTTATCACCAAAAAACATAAAGTATTGTGCATAGGTTTAAATAGATGTGAAAGGAGATGCAGAATATAAATGTACAAAATTAATGGTACTAAAAGTAAAGGTGTTAAATAGAAATGAGACAAAAATGAGGAGAGGTTGAGATATCACTAGAAGCATGTTTCGTGGAGTTCAAGCTTGCTTCAAAAATTTCTTCCACCCACACCTACACACATAAGACCAAAGTGAAATGTTAGGGTGAGTATTTAGGAGTTTGCATTATTTAAACCCTTGTATTGGTGTTTCCACCTCCATGGAAAACCTTACACAAGATAATGAAAAATATAGATGTGAAAAGATAAAGAAATCCATATGCTAATCAAGGACAAAGATAAAATGCTCAAGAAAGGTTCTTGAAGAGTCACCTCGTACAAGAATTAAAGGTGAAGCTTGCTAGTGTAATAAAGGAGCAACAAGAAACCTCTAAGATGGCAATGGCTTCCTTGAAGTAAGATCTCATGATGCAACAATGAAGCTTACTCTGAAAGTCATAGGATAGCTCCTTACAAAATGTGTGTGTAGAAATATGAAGAAAGCTAGTACTTTCTCAAGAAAATGTTGTAGAATGGAGAAGAAAGAGTTGTATGTGTGTTTCAAGAGAGCATGAGAGCAAGAATGAAGAAGTTGTTGCATGAAGAATGAAAATTGAATTGATACTTTAGAAAAGAGAGGGACTTTTTCTTTCAAACATCTAGCCCAAGTGATTTTTGACATGGTTCCAAGTTAGAAAAGGTGTTACACTACCACAATATGGTAGGTGTAATATCTCAATGGCCAGCTTAGTCATAGATTTTTATTACGCTAGCATGGGTTGCAAATTTCTTTGCAACATAGATTGGTCTATGGAAAAATTAGATTAACGATCAAGGAATGGGGCATGCCAGATGGTGGGAAATGGTTTTCAATTGAGGGAGAGAATAATTATCCTAGTTTTTTTAAAGAGGAAAGCATATGGAATGTGAAATTGCATATGATGCAATTTACAACATTACATTTTTTCCCACTTTAGTGAGAAAATGAGTTCAAGAGGAAATACAAAATAAAATAAAAAGGGAGAGAGTTTTCTTACCCAAGATGAAAAAGGGAAGTAGAGTCTTCTATCCATACATATTTTCCCCTAAGGAAGAGGCCTGAATTGATCTTGCATAGAATAGTTAAGTTGTATCACAACAAACAAGTCAACTATAAACAAACATGTTAGGTGAAAAGAAAAAAATTAGACATAAATACTATTACATGTAGACACAAAATGACACCAATATATATGGGTAGCAAGATGTGTTATACTAGGGATTATACAGAAATCCAATTAGCTTCTGACTCCTACAAATTATGTTGTGGGACAACCATAGAAAAGAGACATAGACAATCATAAAGACATAGTCTAGTGGGTTTCCCCCACATTAGAGAATGGATAAGACAACCAAATGCAAACATGTTTCAAAAAGATACATGAGATAAGTGATCTACAATATGAATGTGATAGTTTTTTCCCTTCCTTGCATTGTGTAAAGAAACATAGGTTGTTTGAGGTCTCATGATAAGAAATACATGATAGAGAGAGATAGGGGAATTTCAATATTCAGGGCCAATATGATCATATTGACAACATTTATATATAATTGTGTATGAATTGTCATCATGTCCTCAAATGTTTCAGATCATGAAGAAGGAACACAAGAAGACAAAGTAAAAATATTTAAATTCAAGTCAACATGGAAGAAGGACTAAATTCCCCCAATGCTTTGCATCATCCCTAAATGTCAAAAATCAAGTCACAACAAAGAGAAGAATGGTGGTAGAAATAGAAGAAGTGTACAACATATTATCTTCTTTATATTTTGGGTCCTCCAAGAGAGGTCCTACAAATATATAAAAACAAGTATGGGGGAACACAAACAAACAGAAAACTCCAATCTAAAGAACTAAAATGTGTGCTCTAATTGATTATATCAACAAGTCATCCTTCTTGCAATCTATATTTTAGGGGAAAAGAAAGCTCACAACAAAATAATGGATAGAATTAATACCGAGGAATCTCACCTATGGCAAGGGCTAGAGATGTGGTTGTTCAATATCCCCATCTACTAGTTCCTCCTTGTCAGTGTCAACGATTCCATAAAAAGTAGTTGATGTTGAAAAATAGGGTAAAGGAAAGCTACAATATGAACTTACGTAAGTGAATTCAGATCTGAAAATTAGATTACTGAATCAGAAATAAACATGTGATTACAACATACATCACAATATAGAAATCAACAAACAAAATATGACACCAAATTTACATGGAGAAACCCTTTTGGGAAAAACTCCACCTGAGAAAAGAGGACAAGTATATTATTAGTATTCTAATGAGAGTACACAATAATACACTTCACTACTAATCTATAATCAACCCAACAACACCCTGTTACCTGTAAGAACTCAATATGAAACTACCATCCCATGGATCCAATTTTATAGAAATTGTGGGAGGTAAAACCACGAATGGTAAACCAAAACAAGAGGCAAAAAAACACCTACAAAATCACATGCTCCTCTTCATGGACAACCAAAAGACATAATAAAATATTAATTGGATATTCAAGACTCTCACATGGGCACCTAACCCATAGCCTATCCAACTCCTTTCTTTTTGGATGCTTGGGTGAGCTTTCCACT
>VDFB02241996.1:0-198745 GCA_007258455.2 Sequoia sempervirens
AATTACGACTAAAGTGCTGATTGATAGGCTGATTGACAAACATCTATAGCTTTCAAACAATATCACATTTTTTGAATTTGAAACGTGTGTCACATTGTATGCTTCACATACTATAAGATTAAAAAAAAAATTATGAAGTTTGACCAAGTTAAGGTGGTCAGACATATGAGTTTTAATATTTTTTAAAAGTTGCAATAAAAAATTTCATAATTAATTATTTACTTGGAAAAAATTACAAAAAAATATGCATCACATCCGGACATGAGTCCTCTACTTATATCTAAAATCTTATAAAAAAATATTATCATTTTATTGTGGTTAGGGTGGTTAGACAGACACCTACTTCTTATTTTTCCTCTAAAATTTAAGTACTGTTGCATTGAAATTTCAATTTTTCACCAAATAGAATTTTTAAAAAATAAAATAAACTTAGTAGTTTAGAAACTACATTCAATTTTCCATAGATTCTATTTTTACATATTTTTGAAATAATATAGATAACTTATTCAAATATTTATGTCAAATTGCCTAACTCTGATTTTTCTGAGTTTTCATTGCCACTTAAGGGTCTGTTTTTTCCATGATAATCCTGCACATACCCCCATGATGGCTACCTGATTTGGGGATTTTTTGACAAGGTTGTTTGAGAAAATTGAAAGTTTTGAAAGGAAAAGTGGGTTGGCTGACCTAGTAGGAAGACTAGGTAGAAGTTTGAAAACAAATAAAGAATTGATTTTTTGAGTTGCAAAGTGGATTGAATCCTTTTGAATGATGAAGTTAAATTATTTGACTGCCCTGCATTGCATCAGTTTGTTGGAAAGCACCTTTTTTAAGCTTTTAGCTATAGCAGTGAGGAAATGAATTGTTTGATAAAATGCTTTGGTAGACATGTATGGAAAATGTGGTAGCATAGAAAAGGTGGTGAGCTATTTGAAAAAGTGCATCAAAGAAATTGGGTCTCATGGTGATGGACATCACCATGAGACCACATTTCTTTGAGGAATTTTTTCAAAAAACTCATTTCCTTGTCTATGCTATTGCTTACTATTATTCTTTCATATATTCCTTCTAAGTATCCATAGTATAGACAAGGCAGTGAACTATTTGAAAAGATGCCGAGCAGTAAAAAGTGGTATGATTGAATGCCATGACAAGAAAATACAATTGGAAGTTGCTCCTAGACTTATTACTTATGCTATGTGAAGTAATTGCATCACTACTTATGTTGACTTTCTAAACAACTATATTGTAGTTGAAATTTTGTCATCTATCAACATCTAGTTATTAGTTATGGAATGTGAAGTAATGCTTTGAGTTTGAATGATGTGCAATGCAACGTAATCAACGATATGAATATAAAATACAAAAATCTATTAAGTACAATTCATTAGTTAAACTCTTTATTCTATTACCTATGTGAAGGTTTGAGTAAATCCACTGGTACTCAGAGGTGTTCCCTCGAAACCTCCAATATTAGCTTGTTCAACATCCAAAATCACGTATTAAAATACCATTCATAAAATAATGCTATTAACATGTAATAAAATTATAATTGTTTACTAGTTACATACCCCACCGATAGGTGTACTGTAGAAATAAGTAGGTGTAGGGCCAGTGTATCTAGTCTTAACACTGTGATCTTGAAATTTTATTAAAATAAAAAAACTAAATTAGTTAATCTTGCATTTCAAAATCAAAATTTAATAAATTAAATTCAATGAACATTCTAAATTTTACCTGAGTATCAATGCCATACGCCTCATGCAAAATTCCAACTACCCTCTCCATCTCCATAGCTATAGACGGATCCTATGTAACAACCTCCTGAGTGTCGGTGGGGTCATATGAACAAGCTGCTCAACAAGATTGACACACATGGGTTCGAAGACCACCACTCGAAGACTCCCCTAGATGGTGCTATAGAATAGGGCTAGTATGATGGATGACATTTTGGGTCAAAGTGTTGATTGCCTGCAATGTCTCTATGTTGGCACTCTCCTTCGTGATGGAAGGAATAACAACATTCTCATGAGGCGGCCTAGCAAGAGCTTGTCTCCCTTGATGCGTAGGATTCGATTGTGCATCGAGTCTATCTTGAGCCGACCCCCCACCTCTCCCCTGGAAGTACCTCATATCAAAATAATTTGGGATTTTGTTCAATATGAACTCACTGTATAGTTTCCTAAGAAAATACTGTGGGACTTCACAATTGTTGCACAATGGGTAATCAAAGACCATGTACCACCTATCATAAAAATAGTTCCTAATATGTTGGTGGTGGCACTAATGAATAGGAAACCTGATCGCATTGACGGTAAGATTTTGATTTGTGCATGGGTCAGTGAATAATGAGCACAAATCACCTTTTGTAATTTTTAAATCCTTTACATCTTTATATGATAGTTTATTCGCATAATAAGCCCTAGCCACCTGCCTCCTATCTTGCCATCTAGTTATTTGTTTGCTAATTGAATCTAAATGTTTTAACATATCTTTCAATGAACTTGCTAGGGTCATTCTTTATGTGGTTGAACCATTTTGATCACTCAACCTACTGATTAAATCCTCAATTTTTTGTTGTTGTTGTTCTCAAATTCACTCATTAAATTTTGTTGAGTGCTAGGAGGGTGTTGAGTGATTGGTGGAGGAGGTTGTTGTTGAGGATTTGGTTGCTCTTCTTGTTGAGGATTTTGAGGGTTTGCAGGTTGATTTGCATCACCTACAAATTCAAAAAAAAAACAACTTAAAACTAACAAATTCAACCTAAAACTAACAAATTCAAAACAAAAAGCAAACAATCTTTACCTCTCACACCTCCTTGTCATCATAGTGCCATCCTTGCAAAGAAATAACAACCGTTGGTGAATATTTTTGCACAATACTCCTCCTAGAACATGAGAGCGAAAAATGGGGGTTTTGGCCATGGGCACAACAAAAAACATAGTCGAAATGAAGAATGAATGAGTTTCACTCTTTTTTTTCTTTTAACATGTCATAACCTGAGCACGTTATAATGCGATCGCATTATGGGATCGTTGTGGCCGAGCCTTAGGCTCGACACACCAAGCCATAACATGAGCGCATTATAACACACTCACATTATGAATTTTCAATTTTTTTTTTGAAAGTGGCCACAAATTGGCTACCCATCTCCATGCACCCGCCCCTTGTTGTTTCAACCTTGTGATGTGACTCTTGTGTTGTTAATTGTGATGTATGCATGAGTAACAAGTGTATGTGATGTTGGCTAATTGGGTGTTAAGTGTTAGGGATATGAGTAGTGAGATGATACTAAGTGTTCCTTGGGAAATGATTGATAAGTGTAATGAAAATTCAAGATACCTTAGCTGAAATTAGTGTTGTATGCAACCATTGATGATGAGATTAATGACTTATATGACATTGAAGTGGACCTTAATACTTGTGTGCACCATAAAGGAAGCATGATGATTAATAAATTATGCATATATGGTTGGGCCTTACATTCCCCTCCCCTTAAAGTAAACTTCCTCCCGGAAGTCTCTAAGGTTGGGAATTGTAAATATAGTATGATTATGCACATATATTTTGGAACATGCCAAGTATTTTTTTTTTTAATTTGTTATAATCCTAAAAAATAATCCAAGTACAAGAGTGAAGTGAAAATTTAAATGGTTTCCCTCACCATCTTATCATTCATGTATCTAAAAGAAAAGACCACATCATCAACTATAGTTCCCATACAACCCACACCAAAAGTTTGTACTATTCACATAGTCTTTCAAATCAACACCCTAATAGTCTACAATAAGGTCATGAGAGCACCCATTTAATTTTGTTTGAATTTGGTTAAGATTGATTGGGAATAGTTTGTTTAGGATTTTTTTGGTATTAAAGTGTGTTAATAAGGTCAAATAGACCATTAGAATGTGTCTAGAAGTCCAATTTTGTAAAAGAAAAGCAATAATTGTCAAACGATGCATAAAGATGCAAAATATGTAATTATGGATTTTTGAAGGGTTTAAGGGTGTTGAGTCTTAGGTTGTGTTAAATAAGGTCCAATTGGATCATTAAATGTGGTTTTGAGTCAATTCTATAGTCATTAGGAGGCTTTGGAGGTTGATATTGCAAAATTGACAAAGTTGTCAATACAAAAATGAAAAGTTGTAAAAATTGTACTTAGCAGAAGACCAACGACCATTAGAGCCCAAAAGGAAGTTTGATCCATTGGGATGATTTGAATGGTGTTTAAAAAGGATGAGGAACCTTGAGGAAAGAGGCTAGAAATTTTAAGAAACCAAGATCAGACATGCAAACCAAAAAACCTTCCACATAAGAGAAAATCAGAAAAAGCAAAGCTATTGCAAAAAGATGTGCAAAATATTATTATTCAGGAATTCATAATTACATGAGATGATTTTATTTATAAAATAAATTATACATAACCCTAATATTATCTTGAGCAACAAGATAGATCAACAAGATAATAAGGATGAGAATAATTAACTTAGGAATTAAAATATTACCTAAGTAAAGTTATGCAAGTGTAATTAAATATTAATTAAACCAACACCCCCCCATAAGTGCAACTTAGGGAGACTAAAAAAGCATGCACCTAAAACTAAGATGAATGCAAGAAATCATGAATGGGTCCCAACAACAAGGCTTGATCAGGTGCCCAAGTACAAATGCAATAATGAGGTAGAGAAGGAAAACCCAGTGGGACAAAACCCCCCTATAATGAGATGACTACTGCAAAGAAGCACTAGAAGAACACTGTGGAGTAACACTAGAACCACAATTTGAAAAGCAAGGAAAGATACTTTTGTCTACAAGAAACCAAAGTGGAATCAAAATAATGCGATAGCCCGATGCCACAAAACACTAGAAAACTCACAAACTAGAACAACCCTGGAATCTGTGAAGCAACAACAGATGATATGATGACATAATCTAGAAACTGTGTATCTCAATGCTGATGCCAAACTAAGACTAAAACTCTTCCATGGGAACAAGAACCATAAAGAATCTAGAACATTAACCATAAAAACATGGCCCTCAAACTGAGAAGGATCTGAACCAATGCAGATCAATAACCATAAAATCCCAATCTGAAGTGTGAACCGGTGTGAATCTGATATGTTTCAAGCAAGAGCAAGATGTGGCCAAAAGAAAATAGGAAAACAAATATAACCCATGCGAGCTATCATCAAAACAAGATGGAGATCAAAGAGCATGCACACTCTAATCAGATTATTATGCAAGAAAACCCCCTGATGGAACTTTCTCTCAGTTCATTTATTACAATAACCCAATGATTGTAAAAGGAGAGAATGCAAAATGTGCATAAACAGAAAATAAGATGATGTGGTATTGAAATGAAGTACAAATATTCAAGTTTCACTCTTCCAATTGCCAAAACATCCAAGTAATCTCCAAAACACCCATCGGGACAAATCTGGAATAACGATCAACTTGGGACATATACAAAAAAGGTGCATTGACAGCAATATAGAGCTCCTCAATACCTTTCCAACACCACAAAGAAGGAGAAAAATGGAGATTGTGGAAAAAAGTTATGAGCTCAAAAGCCATAAATGAACATCTACCTTCAAAGAGCAATAAATTCAGCTAAATAGAAAAATAATGAAAAATAAACTACACCACAAGAAAGTACTTAGAACCAGCTTTCTGGCAATATCTCGTTTTCCCAATTTTGATACCGTATGCCCAAGTTACGCCAAAAAGAAAAAAACTACTCCTTGAAGGTAAACTGGGGTTAGGAGGGGGCAAAGAGGGCCGACCATACAATGATGTCATGATGACGTCATCAGTTCCTAAGAATAAATTTGACAGCCTGGGGGCCGTCGAGGCAAAAAAGCGCCCCCCTTGCAAAAAATTTCATGGCCATTTGATGAATATTCTAGTTCGATGCCAAAATCTTGAGGAATATTCCTCCATGCCACCGCAGTTTTGAATGCATGCTCGAAATTTTGAAAAAGTTGCTGATGCTTGAATTTGGGGGTCCGTCGGTTAGTAAGAGAGGCCACTGGTGGGCTGGATGGGCTGTCAAGCTTTCTATACAGCCGATGGGCACCTTGGACAAGACCGCCCATAAGCAACAAAGGATGTCGGTGGTTAAGGGTGGCCGGTGAGCCTAGCCGTCATGGAAAAGATGTAGGGAGGTATGACATCGTCAAGCTACTGTACCCTGCACTGCAAAAAGTGATTGCACTTTGTGTGCCCTTTTTTGATTTTTTTGCTTTGATTTTTATAAAATTTCTATAAAATAATTTTTTAAAAAAAACAAAAAAGACCAAACCTTGATTTTTTTTCCTCAAATTGTGTGCATAGAGGTGGTATAGAGGTTGCTTTTTTGCCAAGTCACAAACAACCGACACCAAATATAGGCATATTATATGTCATTTTTCGTCTCTCTGGATCTGATGGCAAGGTCCAATCTGCCTGAAAATGCACTAGAAGATTCGCAACTCCCAGATCTAGCAAATCTTCAAATCCTCATAACTCTAGCATAAAATGTCGGATTTAGGTGAAACAAAAGTCAATATTGACTTTTTCAATAGCCTTGAACTCGAATATGAACTCAGATTTCCTCCAACGTGCACTGAAAGTGACCATGCAAGAGAACCCAATAGAGAGACAATCTCAAGGTATGAAACCCTCAAGGAATCCCAAATGAACTCTGCAATGATTTTCTCAAAAATATGAGAAGGAGCTGCAAATCAAGGCTTTGATACCATGTTAGAAACCAAGATCAAACATGCAAACCAAAAAACCTTCCACATAAGAGAAAATTAGAAAAAGCAAAACTATTGCAAAAAGATGTACAAAATATTATTATTTAGGAATTCATAATTACATGAGACGATTTTCTTTATAAAAACAAGTATGCATAACCCTAATCTTATCTTGAGCAACAAGATAGCTCAACAAGATAATAAGGATGAGAATAATTAACCTAGGAATAAAAATATTACCTAAGTAAAGTTATGCAAGTGTAATTAAATATTAATTACACTAACATAAATTATTGTGTTGAGGAATTTTCAATAAAGCTCCTAGATTTATTAGAAACTCTATATTTTTGCTTGAAATATCAGAAATCACATACTTGTATGTGATTGTACATTTGCATATTGAACTCATAACTATAGAAATCAGTGTAGATTTGTATTGGCTTCTATTTGAATCTATATTGGTGGTTGTTTATTAAATTTGAGGAGTTTTATTGCCAAATTTCAATAACTGGGTACGTAAGTGCAGTTGTAAGATTTTGAAGCCCTAAAACATGGAATAATCCCATTCCACGTACTCTAACCACTGTGACTAATTGGAATGGGAATAGGAAGTTAGAATTAGGACATTATGTTGTAGGGTTGAGTCTGTATGAGGAGTTTTTTGGGGAAAAGCATGATTGTCCTAAAGAAAATCATGAATTTAGGGTATGGAAAATGAAGGTTTTGAGAGTGAGTATGATGTAATGCTAAGAGTAGAGACTTTGTGAGGGTTTTTTGAGTTTGTGTAGGAAAATTCCAAAGTGTTGGAGGTAGTTACAGGATTGTGAGAGGTTGGAAACATTGAGAACCAATAAACCCTATCTTTTAATGGTGGAAAACAAGGGTTTTCTGGAACAACGATAGAATGAGGGTTTGTGTGCCTAAAACTTGATGAATTTGGATTTTTGTCACCTATCTTAAAGGTCTGAGTGGTTGTTCAAGGTTGGTGAAGAGTTTCAAGAGGACTTGCTTTGAAAAATAAACTTAATTGGCTTATTAGGTCAGCATTGTCTCAAGGAGTTAAGTGAGTTGTTCAAAATGAGTCTATGGTGGTTTTTTTTATGTTTAAGTTGGCCTATAAGGGTGTTTAAATCTGTCAAGTGTTTGGTTGTGTGAAAATTTGAAGAGAAAATTTGTGCAAACTAGGTCTAGAGGCCTAATTGTGAAAGGGTAGAGTGATACTGAAAAGGTGACTTGAGAGAGTTTTGTGATTTTTTTTTTTGTTTGATCTAACTTGAATTGTGTTGTTTTATATGAAAGCCACCTATCACTACATCAATTGGTATTAGAGCACAGGGAATAGGTCTTTTGAAGATTGGAAGTTGCTGATTGAAGAGAAGAAAGAAGGAAGTTGAATAGTCAAAGTGTCAAGATGCCTCCAAAAAGAGATAATGTGGTAAGGAAGATGCAAGAGATGAAAGAGAAGATTGAAAGGGAGATAAGAAATTTGAAAGAATTCCTAAAGAAATTTTCAGCAAGTTTGGAAGATGTTGAGACAGGACAAAAGGGAGGAATGATTGTGGGAGATGAAAGTGAATCTTAAGAGGAAGAAGATGAATACTTTGAAGATGTAGATAAAGAGTTGGATGAGGAAGAGTAGAAGATGACAAGTCTATTGAAGGTAGTGAAAGGTAATAAGCAAAAGGTAAAAGTTGAATTACCAACGTATGATGGTACTTTAGATGAAGAAGCATTGTTAGATTGGATTTTTTCTTTAGACAATTTCTTTGAATGTGATGATGTTTCTAATGAGGAAAAAGTGAAGATAGCCAAGACTAAATTGAAGGGGCACGTTTAGTTTGGTGGGATTATGAACAAGCAGAGAGGAGAAGAAGAGGTAAGTCAAAAATTTCTTCATGGGATAGGATGGTAGCTAAGTTAAAGGGTAAATTTTTGCCTAGTGATTATGCTATCCAAATGTCAAAGAAACTTCAAGATTTAAAGCAAAGAGAGATGGATGTGAAAACCTATACTAATTATGAATTTTATAAAATAAGCATAAGGGTTGGACATGTAGTAGATGGTGTTGAGAAAGTGGCTAAGTACCTTAGTGGATTGAGATTTAACATCCAAGATGAGATAAGTTTGCATAATCCAAAAACTATTGAAGAATGCTATTAGATGGAAATAAGGGTAGAAGAAAAGGTTAAAAGGAGACAAGAAAAATAAACAAGAGGAAGGGGCAGCACTTCAAGGGGCAGAGGCACATTTTCTTCTTCTAGACAAGTCAATGAAAGTCAAGGTGATACACATAAAGGACAAGAACCAATTGCAAATTTTAGAGGTGGATTCAAGGGATCAAGAAGTAGATTTGGTGGTAGGAATCCTAACACTTTTGTAGGAAGGTGTTATAAGTGTAATGAGTATGGTCACCCTACTTGGAAATGTCCTAAAAATCTTGGTGCTTCATCAAGTGGTGGAGAAAAGAGGAATGAAAGGAGAGCTCAGATTGTATAAGAGGATGAATGTGAAAGTTCAAGTTCAAATACTCTATGTGTTGCACCTGAAGTTGGAGAAAGTCTGATGGTGATAAGAACTTTGTTTCAAGAAACCAAGGAGATGGAGATGGCTCAAAGAAGTAAATTGTTCAAGACAACTTGCAAGTGTAAAGGTAAGGTGTGTAAAATTGTAATAGATTCAAGATCTATAGATAATATTGTGTCTTGTGAAATGGTTGACAAGTTGTAGCTAGAAAGGATCCCTATGGAAACACCATACAAAGCTTCATGGGTGAGTGATGATCAATCTATTCGTGTTAAGGAGAAAGCTTTAGTTGAATTTCAAATTGGTGAATATAGGGATAAAGTGCTTTGTGATATCTTACCAATGAGTTGTTTCCATTTACTCCTTGGAAGGCCATGGCAATTTGATAGGCACTCAATCTATGATGGGGGAGCTAACACATATAAGATTTTGAAGGATGGTGTCAATTTTATACTAACTCCATTATAGGAGAGTGGAAAAGAGAAAGAAAAGGTAGCCAAGGTTATTAATTTTGGTAAAAAAGAAGTTGAGAAGTTTGAACGAGATAAACAAGAAGGAAAGAAAATATTTGCAGCCACTTCAAGGTCAAAAAATGAAAGGATAGTAAATGTGCAGGCTACCACAATTATGAAAGGTAATAAAGAAGGTGAGAAAAGGGTGTCTAAGATTGAGTTTGTTAAAGACAAGGATGAAAAGATAGAAAGTGAGTTGAAGAGACAAGATGGGATTGAAGTTGGGACAATATTTTTTCCTATAGCTACTAAGAAAATGGAGAGGCAGCCAAGTACTGATGATACAGTGATGGAAAAGTCTATCAAGATAGAGGTATTTGAGAAAGGAGGTCTGAACAAAAAGTTGCAAGGAGAAGAGCGGGTGAATCAAAGGCAAGGGAATAGTTTCAAGTCTGAAGGAAGAGGTAAGAAAGAGGTAGTTGGACTCCAATTTGGGAAAAGTGTATTTGCAGGTGATAAAGTAAGTAAAAGGAGAGTCATGAGAAGAGGGATAGTTAAGAGACAGTTGGCAAGGCAACCTAGACAAAAGAAAGCAAAGTTTGATGGTGAATAGTTTTATTTCAGAGATAAAGTTGCAAGACAATAGTATATGTTTTAGAGGAAGAGAAAAAGAGTAGATGAAGAACAAATAATTGTAGAACACAAGTTGGAGCAGACCAAAGTACATTTCCAAGAGACTTGGAAATATTCTAAAGGCGGTTGCATGGTGTAGGAACAACCATTTACTTTTGTTTGAATTTGGTTAAGATTGATTGGGAATAGGTTGTTTAGGAGGTTTGTGGTCTCAAAGTGTGTCAATAAGGTCAAATAGACCATTATAATGTGTCTAGAAGTCCAATTTTGTAAAAGCAAAGCAATAATTGTCAAATGATGCATAAAGATGCAAAACATGTAATTATGGATTTTGTAGGGTTTAAGGGTGTTGAGTCTTAGGTTATGTTAAATAAGGTCCCATTGGATTATTAAATGTGGTTTTGATTCAATGTTATAGTCATTAGGAGGTTTTGGGGGTTGATATTGCAAAATTGACAAAGTTGTCAATACAAAAATGAAAAGTTGTAAAATTTGCACTTAGGAGAAGACCAACGGTCATTAGAGCCCAAAAGGAAGTTTGAGACATTGGGATGATTTGAATGGTGTTTAAAAATTCTGAGGAACCTTGAGGAAAGAGGTTAGAAATTTTTGTGTTCAAGAATTTTCAATAAAGCTCCCAGATTTATCAGAAATTCAGTAGTTTTGCTTGAAATCTTAGAAATTATGAACTTGTACGTTACTATACAGTTGCATATTGAACTCATAATTGTAGAAATCAGTTTATATTTGTATTGGATTATATTTGAATCTATATTGGTGGTTGTTTATTAAATTTAAGGAGTTTTATTGCCAAATTTCAATAACTAGGTCTGCAAGTGTAGTTGTAAGATTTTGAAGCCCTAAAACATGGAATAAGCCCATTCCACATATTGTACCCACTATGAATAAGTGGAATGGGAATAGGAAGTTATAATTAGGATGGTAGTTTGTAGGGTTGAGTTTGTATGAGGAGTTTTTGGGGAAAAGCATGACTGTCCTAAAGAAAATCATGAATTTAGGGTATGGAAAATGAAGGTTTTGAGAGTGAGTATGATGAAATGTTGAGAGTAGAGACATTGTGAGTTTTTGTAGGAAAATTACAAAGTGTTGGAGGAATTTTAAAGGTTGTGAGAGGTTGGAAACATTGAGAACCAATAAACCCTACCTTTTAATGGTGGAAAAGAAGGGTTTTCTGGAACAACGATATAATGAGGGTTTGTGTACCTGAAACTTGATGAATTTGGATTTTAGTTACCTATCTTAAAGGTTTGGGTGGTTTTTTAAGGTTGGTGAAGAGTTTCAAGAGGAATTACTTTGAAAAATAGACCTAATTGGCCTATTAGGTCAACATTGTCTCAAGGAGTTGAGTGAGTTGTTCAAAAGGAGTCTATGGTGGTTTTGTTTTTTGTTTAAGTTGGCCTAGAAGGGTGTCTAAATCTGTCAAGTGTCTGGTTGTGGTGTGAAACTTTGAAGAGAAAATTTGTGCAAACTAGGTCTGCAGGCCTAATTGTGAAAGGGTAGAGTGATACTGAAAAGGTGACTTGAGAGAGTTTTGTGAATTTTTTGTTGTTTGATCTAACTTGAATTGTGTTGTTTTAGATGAAAGCCACCTATCCCTGCATCACTTTAGCGAGCCATGTTAGTATAGTTGGACAAGTCAATTTGATAAATTATACAATTTTTGTTTTGATTGAGTTATATGATGTAAGATATGTAGGGTAATTGGATATGTTCTTGTAGGATGATCTATGTGGACAAATGAGAACTTAATTTTGGTCTCAATCATTAGGAAACAAAGACAATTCATATTTTTAGCTTTTGGTTAAAATTGAGAAAGATATTAAAAATTTTCATATTTGAATGATGCTTTAGTATGTAAACTCAACTTTAGAAATAGCTAAAGAAGTGGTGTCTAGTAGTTAGATCAAGTGATTGTTTTTGCAAGTGATAGCAATGATGTGTAGATTCTTATAAAAAGTCGTATACATTTCCTTCTTAAACATGAATGCATATGAATGACATCATAGAACATGAAATGGTATTATTGGGTGATTTTGAATTATATCATTATAGAAAGAATTCTTATCCTCCTTATGATGGTGTACTTGCATAGATGGAATTGATAAGTGTTTTAATCCTTTCATTGTCACTCATTCAATTTGTTGTGATTAAGATGGTAATTGTACTTTATTTACAACAAGGCCAAGCATATTGTGACTTTTGGTGCATTACCAAGATCAATGACTCTAAACATAACCCTTTTATGCTAAATTTTATTTTATATGTATGAATGCCATCTTCGTATTATAAGCTTTCTTTTATGTAAAAAAATTGCATCCATGGCCAAATATTTGATTAGAGTGATAAACGTGGAAATGTTGCGTTGGAAATTTCTATAATGTAATTTGTCACAAGCATGTTAACTAGGACAATTGTAACCAGAATCAAGTCAAGTGCAAATTGTGGAGGTAAGCAAAATTGAGAAGTTAGGATTTTGGAATATAATTGTTGACACACCAAGATAGATTCAAATTCAAATTATTATGTTTCATTTATTTCTAGAAGTTATAATCATAGAAAATACTAATGTGAAATACAAGGATGACATAGTTTAATCTTCAAGGTCAAGTTACGAACATCCAAATGGTGCCAACCAAGTATGAATGAGCTATGCAAAATTAACTATTTTCAAGTCAGCAAATTGATTTGTCAATACACAAATCAATTCAATTATTCATTTCATGGAGTACTAACAATTGGAAAAAGTGTGTAAATGGAAAATGGGTGGAACAAGAGGTTCAACTAGGACCCTAACTAACTTATTCCATGTCAGGAAGTGTATATGAGGGTTATAAATTTTGGGTAGGTGTGGAATCCCGAATGGAAGCTATTACCTCAAATTTCAAGAATGAAAAAAGTGAAAATTAATGTTGTAAGGCTATTTTTGAACCCCGAACTCAAGTATTTAGGGGAAGGATACATTAAGAGAAGGTTAAAAAGGAGATTGGATCCAGTTTTGGGAGGAGATATTTTCTTTTGGGAAGTTTTGGGGGAGGGTTGTTTGCAAAAAGTATGGAGGAGAGGCCTATCAAAAAAAAAAAATCCCATGGCTACTTGGTCAAAAAGAGGTAAGTTGTTCTTCTTAACCCTTTTGTTGTTGTATACGAGGTCATGAAAATATGGTTGTGAAAATATTGCTCTTTTTGGGTCCTTTGTGTGCATGCTAAATCTGTGTTCCCTTTTGTGTTGTGGTGGGTCTTCTTTGTATTTGCTGTTGAAACTTGAGTTGAAAATCTTACGTTTTGAAATCTGAGTTGAATGTCATTTGAATACTCTTGAAAAGGGTCCTAGTTGAGCCTCTTGGCTTGGGGGTTGGTGAAATCCTCCAAGGCTTGATGAAGGATGTTAACGATGTTATAGTAGTAATAAAAGTTTGGCAAGCAAAAACAAGTTGACAAATAGAAGTGTTTACATGTAATTGTATGTCAATGTAACATCATTAACAATAATATGAATAAATGACATTAATATTTTCCATAATAAACATAAAGCATTAAAATTATTGGGTGATCCCACAATACTGGTTTATAATTTTTGGCCAAACTGGACATTAAAATAATTTTTTTTTAACTAAATCTTCACTTTCAGGCACCTGTAGTGGCTAAACTGTGAGGAATTTGAGGATGATGCAAACCGGAGTTTCATGACATTTTGTATGTAGATTCTAAATATATTTTTTCAAAATTTTTGGAATCAGATTGCACTTCTTTTTCTATCTCCCTCAAAAACTAGTTTTTTTCAAAAAACAACATTTTTAAAAAGTGATGCTCATTGTATAATGCATAACTTTTTTTCCATGAAGGATAAAATTCTAATTCTTTTGAATTTAGATTTGTAACTCTAATATCTAGTGCTTCCACTTGGTTAGATATTTTTTTATAGAATATTTTTTCTTTAATCAAGTTTTGAAGTCAAACCAATTACAATTCAAACATAGCGCGATTGTATAATGCATAACTTTTTTTGTATGTATCGATTTTTTTTTTTTGATAATATTCTATTTTTCCACATGTGCAGAACAAAGAGCTTGATTTTTGGTGAAAAACTATGTTTAATAAAACTAAAAAAAAAAATACATAATAAAACCAAAACATATTAAAATTATATTCGTTGGATAGCTCATTCTGAGGATTACCTGATTCTAGTTGGATCTATGAAGTCTCCACCATTTTCATCTTCAACCCGAGCTCCAAAGTGCAAATTTTTTTATTTTTTTGTGAACAAGGTAAAAAATTAGGGAAAGGGGGGGTTTGCTTGAACCAAGGGGGGTTTGAGTGAACTCCTAGGGGTTCAAGCGAACCAGGGTTCATTTGAACCCCCTTCCATAAAGGGGTTTCCATTTGTTTTTTTGGCCAATTGTTCCGTGCATGCATTAAATGGGTTCGATCAAACCCTCTTTTGGTTCATTCAAACCCCCAAAATGAAATTTTTTGGCATGGGGTCATTTTTTACAAGTTTTCCTTCCTCATTCAAATTATAAACCACTTTTGTGGGTTTACCCTATTATTATTTCCTCCAAAAAGGAGAGAAATGTAGAAGACAAATAAATATTGACTTTAATATTATTGTTCAAATTGAAACATTAATAACATCTATAGTAAGTTCGAATTAAATAATTAATTATTAAAAGAGTCAACAAGAGTAAATCATTAACGTAAGTCTTGATCTTGCAATAACGACGTTACCCATGTAAGATATGATCCAAAATACCTAGACAATTCAATATCAATGTATATGTACTTATCAATGAAAACAACGTTATTAATGATATACTATTGAATTATTAAATCAAATTTAATTGGATTTTGGTTGCTAATTACAATGTCCCATCGATGAATAAATTGTTATTTAATAATAACGTTATCAATTGGGTTAATGAGTTAGTAAAATTGTTAACAATGCTTGATATTCATCTCATTAATTCATTGGTTCAAGATTGGTAATAAATTATTGTTCAAACAACAATAAATTGATATTATTGAATAAATTCAACAATTGTATTAATGGTGTTAGGTAGAAAATTTTATAGATACCCATGATATTCCTATTTAAGGAAATGTGTATACAACCAAATGTTATCCAATAAATGTCATTAAATAAGCTCAAAATATTATCCACAAATACGCATGTGTGATTACCCATGATGGGAAAATAAATAAATAAATAATTGTGTCATGAAAACTACTAAGGGAATAGCTTAGATAGATTGTAGTGACTATAGTTCTAATAGGTTGATGTTTCATTCATACTAGTGAGGAGCCTCCCAAATTTGATAACCTCATCCTGGTATTGATCCAAGTAGTGGTTAATTTTTTTTTAGTTAGCTTAGGGTATTGGGATTAATGATGAAGTTACACAAGTAAAACTATCCAAATTGTATAAGGTGGACCTTGTTGTGTTGGTTAAGTGACTCTTTAACATTTTTTTATACGTTTAAAACAAAAAAAAATGTAGGTTGTGTTCTTTCCCTATGGTATCAGAGCCAAGGTTTTCAACACTAGAAGCTCGGTGTATGGGCATATGTATGTGATTAGCATTATGTCAGTAAGAGTGGGCATGAGAGAAACATTAAAATCTCCCTCATTTTCTTGTGATGTGGGAACACTGGGTGTGGGAATGGTTAAACCTTCAACCCTATTTATTTATTTATTTATTCTACTGTTGGTTACATGGTGGGATGCACAATCAATGCCTAGGTACTTACAATTAATGCATGTATTGGTGATTTGGTAAGGAGTTCCGTTTTCGTAAATAAAGGCTGCCTTATGATGTGCCATATAATATTATTATGAAAATAAATGTTAAAGCTTCGAGGAAATGTTTTAAGCCTCTTATCTAATGATGCACTTAATACATTTGGATAGGATTATCAATTAGGCATGAGGATTGGGCTCATAAATAAGGATATCGGATTGTTAAGTAAGAAATGTTATTAATTGATTATAGTGGTTTAATTAATGAAATTCTATGTGCACATTTGTGGAAAATATTTAACGAGTTGAGAGTGGTAGATGCTCAAAGTCAAATGAACTTATATGGATATGTATCGAATGGTAGTGTACCTTGGGAGTGGGAGACATTACATAAAAATATGTTGAGCAATAATAACACCCCAAGTTTTGTTTATCCACGACCATGTTGTAGATCTATTAACCTAGCTAATATAGGTAAAAGTTCCTCCATTAATAGTATGGTCCCTTTTAAAGGCCGTGATAAAGTTTTTGTTAGTATACATGCCTTGCATCAATAGTTTTGACACCTTTTACCTAATGCTTCCCTAAAGCATGCCCTGAAATGACAACCACCTCCTTATGTGTCATGGTTACGCTACCCCAACTCCTTGTAGATGGGATGTGAGCACTGGTATTTTCGGTGAGAGGCCCTTTTGGCACATCCTTTTGGTATGTGGTGATATAATGGTTCTAGCTATAGTGCCTCTAGTAAATAATGGTGCCTTATGCAAATTCACACATTGTACTAGGATAACTTAATAGTATTATGATGTTCTTGATTTACGCGTCAAGGGTAGTAGGCTTATGCAATTATGATGTGAATGTTTTCCCACATATGTGAAATCGTGTACATGAGTTCAAGACAAAGCCTTAGATAAGACATAGAGTGCAAATAGTTTTGAGACCACACTTATTTCATTTACCTTGTGTGTTTGTTACACTTTTAAGGACAATAAGGAATCCTAAATACAAGAAAGGTTTTTAGATGCATGAAAAATGATAATCAGGTAGATTATAATGTTGGTTATTTTCCATATGTTGGTAAAATATAGAACATAAGTAGAAGTATCCACTAGCATTTAATTTTGTTGAGAAAGTTTTTGGAGCTTATGTGCTGTCTGTTTGCAGGTTGAAGGAAGAACCTGAATGCCAAAATACTAGGCCAAGGGAAGAGAAAGAGGCTTGAGGTGAGGAATCACAAAGACAAGAAGAAACAAGGTGAAAGAGACTTTTTTGAGAAAGAAGAATGGAAGAGTTGAGGAGAAAATTCTACGGAGACTTGCAAAGAAAGGAGGTAACAAGCAAGAAACCAGTGATGAGAAAAGAGAGAAGTGAGATAAAGAAGAAGGATGAAAGGCAAAAAAAATGGGGGTGACCCCACAAAGCTAGTTTACAATTTCTAGGAGATTTTGATTTTTGCTGAAATCACATATTTTAATTATTATATTTATTTTTTATTTCTTGTGAATGTAGGTTTTTCACCAAAAATCAAGCTCTTTGTTCTGCACATGTGGAAAAATAAAAAATTATCCATTTTTTTTTTGAAAAATATGAGTGCACCAGATATTGAATTCCTTTATCCAACAAAAGAAAAATTGAATTTCGATACATACAAAAAATGTTATGTGTTATGCACCGCCTAGATGTCCGAATTGTAATTGGTTTGACTTTGAAACTTGATTAAGGAAAAAATATTCAATAAAACACTATGAAACCAATTGGAAGCACTAGATATCATAGTTACAAATCTAAATTCAAAAAATAGAATTTTATCCTTCATGGAAAAAAAGTTATGTGTTATATGGTGAGTGTCACTTAAAAATGGTGTTTATTGAAAAAACTAGTTTTTGAAGGAGATGGAAAAAGAAGTGCAATATGATTCCAAAATTTTTGAAAAAAATATATTTAGAATTTGCAAACAAAATTTCACAAATCACTAGTTTGCATCATCTTCAAATTCCTCATGGTTTAGCCGCTATAGGTGCCCGACAGTGAAGATTTAGTTAGAAAAAATCAGTTCAATGTCCAATTTGGCCAAAAATTGTAAACCAGTGTTGTGGGATCACCCATGGATATTGAACAAGAGATAATAGAATTGAGACAAGCCTTGGAGAAAATGAAATAAATCTAAGAAAAAATGAAAAAAAAAAAACTTGAGATACAATAGTGTCTTGAGAAGGTAGAACAAGCAAATGGTTGGCATTTTCCAATAAGAAAGAGGCTCAAATGGCCTATCAAGGAGTTCATGCAGAAGAGAAGAAGGCAAGAGAGCATAGTAGAACTAGACATTGAAGAATCTTTATTGATGAAGGAAGAGCAACAACCATCTAAGAAAGAGATAAATCATGAATCACAAGTGGATTCTAGTGTTATGTTGGTGAGTGAAAAGGAGTTTGTCCAAATCATAGAGAAGGAAGAAAAAGATCCAAAGGTGAGGTCAAGGATGATGTTGATGAGTCAAAAAGAGTTCCCACAGTCCATGATGGTGGGCAAGATGGATTTTGAAACCATGATCAGACCTCAAACTGTCATGACAGTAGTTGACATATCTCATTTGGCATGGGAGATCCAAAGCATGTTGAAGAATGACATAGACATAGCTATGGACGGGTTTTCACATTTATTCCTACCAATGCCAAGGATCACTCATTTAAAATTTATTGAAGAGAGTGAATTTGAGTCTAATGTGCAAGTTGAGCAAGGTGAGTTGCAGGGTTTAGATTTTCAATTATTTGAATGCAAGGAAAAATCTTTCCATTTAGTCCACCATGGTACACATTTACCATTTGAGTTTGAGGATGCAATGAGCTTTTTCTTTGCTAATAGGAAAGTAGAGAGGGATGTTGATGGGGAGGATAAGGTTTCCATTGTAGATTTAAAATCAGATGTTGCCATGTTGACAAGGTCACTAAAAGAGTGTGAGCAACAAGGCAAAGAAAGCATAGTTGGTGATGTTGTTAAAAAACTAATTTCAAAGGACAATGTTGCCATTGTTATCATCAAAGTGGAGGAGGAAGAGTATCATTCATATGATGGGAAGACTGGTCAATTTCATCTGTCATTGCACAAGGTATCTTTGGAAGGTGAATTGCAACATAGTTTATATAGCTGCCTTTGCCAAGTGTTCAAGAAACCTACAGTCAAGATGAAGAAAACATGGGCCTGTTTCAAAGAAGGTAATATGCAAGAATCTAAAGACATCATTCAAGATATTTCAAGCATATTTCTCATGTTACTACCCTCCATTCAAGTGGATCTTGAATCTTTCTTCCCCGAGAGTATGGTGCAGGGGCACCCAAGCTTTCATGCCCCAAAAGAGGTCAAATGTTAGAAATTTTGTTTTACTCAAGTCCATTTCATGTAATAAGTTCTTATCAGACCATTTCTTATGTGTTTGATTCAGTTTGAGTCATTAGGGGGTTAGTTAGTATGTAGTTGCAAAATATTGTCAAGTTGCCTAAAATGTTGTCATAGCAACTTTTGCATGTTTTGGTGTCACATGGAAGATGAACAGTTGTAACCTAAAAATTTGTTTGTAATCAATTGGAATATAGTTGGAAATTTCTTAAAAGGCCTTGTATCATTGACCATAAGGCTGGGTTGTTGAAATTTGAAGTTTTGAGCAATGAAAACCCTATTTTCTACAATTTTCTAAACGTTCTTTACTGCTATAGGGAATTGTACAGACTTCTAGTGCACTGTATAGTTTGAACTTTGTTTGAATCATGTAAAGGGAATTCTTAACTTCATTTTGGTTTTTGTGTGATCAATTTTTATGGAGTTTGTGAAAAGATATTAGCATTTTAGTGAAATCGGTCAAAAACCTTACCCAGGGTTCCTAGTGGACTTGTAAATTGCATTTCTTACCATTCCCATAGTAAAAATTCCTAAAAATTGGTGGAATAGCTTGTAATTGTATATATTTTCATTCCTAAAAATTGTAGGTTCTAATATTTTTGTTGGTACATGTTTTGGTGATGCCCTAGGTTTGATCTTTTCATGTTTTAGGCCTACTTACAAACAGGACAATCAATTTTTGACCCTATCATTTCAAAGTAACCCCAACTAGTTTTAGGATATGTTGAAGAACGTCCAAAAGGGTATTCCAAACAGGTCTTACATTTTTAATAGCAGGTTTAGAATGAAATTTATGACCAAAAAACTCAAATTGTTGCCCCCATGTTTTAGGTTTTAAAAGCAAGTTGTCAAGAACGAACAAGAATACCCATTTTCAACATTTGTATTGAAACCTTAGTTGTGTTGTGTTAAGTTTTTTGTGAGTGAGCCCCCCTTCTCTATATTAGGCATCTCTAACATAGCATTGTATTTGTAATATTATTGCATATTGTATCATATTGCAATTCTTGTTTGGTGGAATAACATCTTCCATTGTTGCTTCTCTCTATTTCTTGTGGAGGTTTTTTGGTGTTGCAGATTGAAGATATTGGTTTCTCACTTCAATATGGTATCAGAGCTTTGAATCTTGCAAGCCCCTTCCAATTTTTTTTCATTAGAGAGTTTCTACCAGCAAGTTTTCTATTGTGATTTGAGTTTCTTGTATGATCTTGCAAATTCCCCGTATGATCTTCTCTTGTGTTTCAATATGATCTTGAGAATAAAAAAGAGTTTGCAAAGGTTTTTAATCCTATATTACATGTATGCATTTTGGTGAGATCTGGTGGTTGCAATACTTCTGGTTATAGTGGCAGTATTTTTGGTTGTCCCATTGCATCCAGGAGGCTCGAGAAAGTCAAATTTGGCTTTTGTTTCACTCAATTTGGTTACCATTTGCAACTTTGGCAAACAAGGGTTTGAAGCTTAGATCTATGGATAACTTTTTGTTGGAGCATTTTTGTCCCAAATTGACCTTTCCATTGTGTTCAAAAGGCCCAAAAACCCCTATTCTCATATAAAAATTTTCCATTTTAGATGAATTTGATTTTTGACAAATTTTTATTTTGCCAAGGGGTCGTCACTGTAGGCCTAATTTCAACCAGTTTTTCAAAAATTCATATTTTTCGCCACGGTGTCCATTTTTTGCAAACGAGATATTGTCAAAAAGCTGGTTCGACAAGCTTTGTAGTGGTGTAGGTGATTTTTCCATTTTTTTAGCTCGAAGGTACATGTGCATTTATTACTTGTAATTGGCATAACTTTTGCATACAAAGTCAAAATTTGGAAAATTTGTTTTGAAATTGCTAAGAAAATTGCAAGGAATCTGTTTGTAACCTTCTTTTTCAAATTTGATAAGCTTTTTATTTATTTATTCGAAAATTGTAAAAATCATCGTGTGTTATAAATGATTGATTTGAGCTTGTCACTTGTACAAGTTGCAAAATTTCTTCATTGTAATTTGCTAGGGGGGGCTGCAAATTGAGTTTTAATACATTCTAGGGGGTGAAAGTAACAGTTTCAGTGCCAAATTTTCTTCTTTTTCTTGGTGTTTTTCTATCCAACACGGTGGATCTAAGGCAAATTGAACCACTCACTCCACATAATTATCATACATGAAAGCTAAAAATGACTCAATTGTTACAATCTAAAAGTCTATGGCCAATGTTGGATGTTGAACAACTTGAATTCACAAGGGATTATGAAAAATTTATCCATAGATGTAAAATGGATGAAGCAAAAGGGCTCATTGGCTTACATATATATGATAACTTGTTTCATATTACAAAGTGTAAAACACCTAAGAATGTTTGGGATAAACTTGAAGAATTGTATGGTAAAACCAATAAATTCAGAGTCTTGAAACTTGAAGAGGATCTACAATCACTCTCTCCAGATGCATTTAATTCAATTCAATATTTTCTTGCACAATTCAAGTTGATTTTGTCACAATTAAAAGGATGTGGGCATGATAAATCTAGTGCTGAATGTATCTTCTTGATCATGTCCAATTTAAGAGGCCCTTACCAAGTGTTTTCTTCTACTTTCTATTCAACTATGGATGCCTTGGGGAAAGACTATAAAATGCATTTGAGTTGTTTTGTGAGTGTATTACTAGGGAGGAGGCCAAGTTAATTCAGTTGGATGCACTACATAGTTCTAAGAATCATGCTCTAATGGCTCAAACATCCAAGGGTAAAGGAAAGAATAAGAAGCCCAAAAGAAAAAATCATCTTCAAGTTGTGAGACTCCTGCCAAATTGAAGCCGAAGAACAATCAAAAGTCCACTCCATCTCCTTCTTCTACCTCTGGAGATTCTTCTTCCAAGTCCACAAAAAAGAAAGGAGATCCTTGTTCATTTTGTGGCAAAACTGGGCATAATAAGGCTCATTGTTTTAAGAGACTTCAGGCCTTGGAGGAAGCTATGAAGAAACACAACATTTAGTGTCTAAGCCATCTTCCATGGGTAAAGGGAAAGCTCTTTCAGCACATGTCATTCATTCATCTTTATATAGTTGGATTGTTAATTTAGGTGCATCACATCACATGACCAATTCACATGATCTTCTTGATTCTATTGTTCATACTTTTACTTCTCAGATTATAGTTGGGAACTCTTCATAGATTCTAGTTTTAGGGACAAGCTCTGTTTAGATGCTAGATGGTTGCATTGAGGATGTTCTTATTCCTGATATTTCAACGAATCTACTTTCCATATATCAAATTTTTCATTTTGGAGATGGGAAGTCAATTGAGTTTACTCCACAAAATGTGACTATTAGACAGTTGCAAGATCTTGAGAAGGTTGTTGCTACAAGGATAGTTGATCATGAGAACCATTTATATTGATTTGATGGCTTTGAGTCTTCATCGAGTTCATGTTTTGTTGCTCATGTTGATTCAATGAGCAAGCTTTGGCATGAAAGATTTGGGCACTTGAACTATAGAAATCTTTAGCAGATGCAAGCACATAACTTAGTGGTTGGTCTTCTGAAGATCTCTTGCACGGATGGTGTTTATTAAGGTTGTGCTCTTGGAAAGTAACATCAAGATCCTTTTCCTAATGTTCAAGCTACATGTGCAACCACTCCCCTTGGTCCATAGTGATCTCATGTCATTCCCAACTCCTTTTTTAGGGGCTAAGTATGTGCTCACCTTCATTGATGATTTTTCCCAGTACACATGGAACTACTTTCTAAAGCTCAAGAGTGAGGTTCTCACCATCTTCAAGACCTTCAAAACATTTGTGGAGAAGCAATCAAGTTTTTCTCTTTGACAGTGTTGGTTAACAGATTTGTCACCTAACTCTATATTCTCATGCCCATGGAGGTGACAAATGTAACAACAGTTGAATCAGTCATAATAGTCTTCTATGCTGATTCTCTACTTATTTTACAAGGTGGCAGCTACCTTCTTTAGATATTCAATGAATGATTTTTAACTAATATCGCTTTTAACCAAAAAGCAAATGAAAGGAGATGCTTTTAACCAGAAAGCTTTGATAGGCATTCACAAAACTTAAATAGTGAAAACTTAAACTACCAGAATCTCCAAAAATATATATAAAGAAATCCTTATGCATCCATCACCATAAAGTATTTATTCACAAATAAACATTCCACGACAATGAAACTAACCAAACATCTATCATCCCAATAATAGATAATTCATTAGAAAAATAGTCAACATAAGTAGAATAAATCCACACACCATAACACAAAGATTATTCTTGCATGAACTTCACCATTGTCTTCTATATTGAAATAATAGAAAAAGCAATAAAACTAAAGATAGCAGAGTTTTTGAACTAATGAGTAAATCAAAGTTTTCCCAAAAGATCCCTACAACCAAGCATCAACCTCATATTTAAAGATTACAAATTATCTTTGATAACGGTTTCTTGAAGACAACCATTTCAGAAATTAAAATAAAAAGTTTTTAATGTATCATAAGAGACAATTTAAAGAAAATACCATAACAACTAAAAACTAATTAGTAGTCCCAGCTCTAAATCTTTCGCTTCCAACTATCTCCACCTCCTACTGCTCTAGTAACGCCTCCTGTGACTTTACTCTCTACTTGTATTCCTAGTACTTGGTGACAATTGCAGTTTTGTTTTTGCTTCCTAGAGTTGTGGTGATTTTCAACCTTGTTCTCCATCTCTTTATGATACACCTCTTTATATTGCCTTGATATGTCTACAACATCCAGTACCTTCTCATCAAACTCATCCATGAGGTCTACTTTGAGGGCATTGAAATTCTTCTTGATTTCTACTAGTATGTCAAAATATTTTTCTAACAGTTTATTGATTTCCTTGATATAATCCCCATATATTGACAGTTTCCAATCTAGGGAATCAAACCAATTAGGATCAATTTCTTTGGAATAATCTACCAATTTTTTTGTAATAAAAAAAGTGTGCTCCATGGAGATCAATTCTACAACCTCTTTAGAAAGCAAAAATGTTCTACTATGTTCTCTTCTGAACTGTTGGAGTTCAACTACTAGTTCCTTTCTTTTATCAAAAACTTTAACATAAAATTGCACAAATTTACGAATGTAGAAAATACCATCTTGGTAAATCCTTTCTATCCACTCATTGGTAGCTTTAGCATAACCTAAATTTTTCTTGACCCTTTGCACAGTGTCAAAATCAATACCTTGAAAATTTGAGCTTGAGGCTTCCTCAGGGGTAGGAGTCACAATTGATGAAATAAAATTTCTTAAAGAAAGAATATGAGACTGTAATTGAAGGTTCTCCTTTTTCTGTTCCTTTTCTCTTTTAATTAATGCATTAATAGAGTAATCAACATGATATACATCACCTTATAAAGTAGATGGCCCCATATCAACGTGAGTAATCTTGTAGTCGACCTCTGCTATCTCATTTTCATTCAAATCTTTTATAGGATCAACAATTTCCAACAGTTGATGTCCAAAAGCAGAATTAGTGACCATCTGTGACATCCTTTTAGCCTTCTTAGGTTTTGGAGGACCTTGTAGCAGCATAGCAACTGTATCAACCTCAACCGTCATTGTAGGAATATTTTTCCTTTTCTTTTCTATTGCTTTCTTTAACCATGTTGGAGAAGATGCTACAAGTCTAGTGTCTCTACCACTAGTAGAATTTGGAAAATAAATGACTACGTGACAAAAACTTTTAGTCACGTGACTAACACTAGTAGTATCTTGAAAATAAATGATTAATTTGGTCATTTATAAGTGACTAATTTGGTCATTGGGTAAAATCACAAATAAATGACTAAATAAATGACTAATATCAAACAAATAAAAATGACTAAATAAATGACTAATATCAGACAAATAAAAATGACTAAATAAATGACTATTACTCCTCTATTCTTTTTTCTTTCGAATTTGATCATAATCCATAGAGCTAATTAAACCCTCCTCATGGGACCCCTACCTAAACATGCCATTTGGCCACCTAGGTTGCTTGGTGCACCAAAAATACCTATTGTGTGGAAGGCATTGCATCTCGGTGCAGTCTTAAGGCCTTCATATATTTTATAAATTTTTTTATAAACATTTACATTCTTTAACTTTTATTACTCATTATGTTAATGAATCGTTAATGTTTTTAACTATGATTTGAAGCTAGTTTGATTTTCCTATTGTGTTAGCATTCCAAATGTATCAAAGAGAAATTGTGGTCAATTTCACTAATAAAATATGATTTAAACAATCCAATCGCAATAAAAATGATGAAATTGATTCACTTCTATCTTCGCTTGCTGATATACTCGACCATCTTAAAATAATGTGAAATAGAAATAAAAATTATGATCGCTTTTGGTATGTGAAAATTTTCTCTTTCAGGCTTTATATTGTTAATTATTTTTTAAAAATAGAATTATTTTATAATATATGAAATCAATTTTGTGTGGATCATATTTATAGATGTTATTTTTTATACAAGTTTGAACTCTAGTAATTTTAGAAGCACATCATTCTTATCTTAATTTTCACAACCTATATTAAAATGACAATGTAGATAGATGAAATTTTTTCCCCTAAAAATGAAGATTAATTTTTGCATGCCTTCCACACAATAGTTTTTTTTGGTAGACAAAAAAAATTAAACATAAGGTATTTTTGGTGCCTTGGTCGATCGGGTCGTGTATGCATTTGGAGGGAATCTCGGGCAGTTGATTTTTGGCGTAAAACATTGTGATTTCACGTTGGAGGGAAGTTTCAAAGTTTAATCAACAATTTGGTATTTCAGCTCCCACACACATTTGAAGGTTTTCCAATTGCAAGTTTGATGAAGGAAACAACCATTGAATGCAAAGAGTGGTGGTTTCCATTTTTGTAATGCCAGAGCTTGTTGAGCAACGTTTTCTTAGATGCAACACCAATATCATTGAAGAAAGGGAAGAACATTAAACAAGGTTACAATCTAAAGGTAAGTGGAAATCTTGAATCCTAAAACCTCATGCTAATCTTCATCCTTTATGACAGTGCTCTTGATGTTGCATATACTATTCTTGCTTTCCATTGCTTTATTGCTGTTACAATCTTGTGCTTTCACTGATATACTGATAATGCTCTTTTACATTGAATGAATCTCATTGAATTTGACCCCTTTTCACTCTGTTCCATGGTCTTTTACATCTTCTTTGCGCATGATATCAGGTCACATGGCATTCATAACAACTACTATTATCTCCTTCATTTTTCTATGATCCTCTGATACTCATATGCTTTGATATAATAGTGATCATTTGCAACTATTTTCCCTCTATATATTGTCCTTCATTCCTATCCCTTGCATGCCTTGGACTACTGTTATCATGCATTCAAAATTGGAACTCTTTATTCATTGTATTGATAACTCATTGGCATTGTCATTGTTTCTATTCACTGCTATCTTATGATGATTGTTCTTCATAGTCAATCCTTAAAATCATTGTTTTGATAAAAACATAATTTTTCTCTTTTGTTTTTACATTATGATCTCATTGCTTTGAACCTTGTGCTTTGTGATTATCACATATTTGTTACAATCTCTTCAAGGTATGACTTTATTTCTCTATTGACTAAAAGAGACCCCTTTGATCGTACAACCCCAAGCCTCTTAAAGAAAACTTAGAATCAATTGGAAACAGTGAACAAAAAACCATCATAGCTCATTTCATTTCTTTTCCAAGAGCATTCAATGAAAATATAATGGAAAACACACATCACTTTGTGGGGTAGGGTTTATCTGATTTGAAAACCTACCTTCAATGTCAAAGTCAAAAAGTTAGCCTACCAAGTCTGTGCCGAGTCCTCCAAGTCTTAAGTAAAAAATCAGCCTGCCAAGATTGTTTTACGTCCAAGTCTTGTATCTATGATACAAGTATGGTAAATGTTTGAAAATACTGTACACAACTATATGATACAATGGATAGATTTGTATGCTTTCTCATTATATCAAAAGCTTCAAACTACAACTCATAGAAATTAGAAATGAGTTATGAAAAAAACTTATTGTCAAGTATAATTTGCTCCAAATCAAAATTGCATTATCCAATTTACATAATTTTTTGTTTAACTGATTTTTGTGGGAAAAAAGACTTAGTGTATAAAGTAAATCAAGAGTTTCTTTCTAGGATTTCAAAGGCCTACTGTTCACAAGTCCAATAAGATCATTATTGACCATAGCATAAACCACCTGCACTAATAGTGTTAAGTCAGAAAATATTCCACAAAAAGAAATATATTTTAGATAAATAGAGCCAGTTAGCCTTCTAAAATCTAGATAGCTGAATACAAGAAGGATGATAAAACATAAAACATTAAAATACTTTAAGCCATTGCAATTCCATGCAATTAGTATAGAAGCATAACATTAAGATATGAATAATTCATTTTTCTTAAATATTCATCATGAGTTTTCTCCCGTAAAGAGCTCCCCCTGACATGAGCAATGAGAAGTGCATCTGCCATCTTGTTTGTTGATAGGAATTGCATGACTGCTCCCTTATAATCACCAACAACTAAAGAAATTTGATTGGATTCATCACATTCTTATTATTCAGTCGAATATTTAGTAGCTTCATGTTGCACCTCTTCTCCATTGCCTAGAGTATCCTTCCCAACAACAAAATCATTTTCAGTGAGAGAAAGTGAGGAATCTTCTTTCAGACTGTGCAAATTATCAAAAAAATCCTTGCCATTGTCTCTAGGGGATGTAACATCTTGTCCACCTTTTGACTGAACTGATGGATCTAATTGTGTTGTATCATCAAGAGTGACACTGTTGATTATTTCACTGCTAATATCATCAATGTTTGTAGATTGAGATTCTTGTAAGTCTTGATTCTGTGTTGACTGCACTTGAAATCCAAGGTGCTCAAGTAGCTTTGTCCTAGCATTGCCTTCATCTTCAAACATGAATCTTAGGAAATTCCATGTCTCCCTCTCTTCTTCCAAACTAAATCAATGCAAAAACCAAAAATTTGCAAGTGAAACAATACAAATTAATGTAAATTGTTATTAATCCCATTCAAAAAGTATCCATAAATAAGTAACCAAGAATCCTGAGACTTCTTATCACACAAAGCTCACAATGATTATTTTTCACCATCTGTTATTATAGCTTCAAACTCTGTTGAACGAAGCACCAAACTGTCCTCAATAACGAGATTGTGTATATATACCTATGAAAATAGCAGAAAAATAAGACCATATATCATCTTAATGACATATACCAAAGAATAAATTGTACTCTACTTCAGAAGAGCCAACAACATTGTGTGATGCTGTACCAGGCCAAAATGCAGCAAGCTTTCCTCCAAATCCAAAACTGACACCAATTGGTCTCTTCAACCACTTAGGATCTTTCAAGAGTGCACCTAAAAAGGGGAAAATGAAAAGATAGACATCATGTATTTGCATACAGGATCCCAATTCATTGGGGGATGTAACATCTTGTCCACCTTTTGACGAAACTGATGGATCTAATTGTGTTGTATCATCAAGAGTGACATTGTTGATTATTTCAAAGTTGATATCATCAATGTTGGCAGATTGAGCTTCTTGTAAGTCTTGATTCTCTGTTGACTGCACTTGAAATCCAAGGTGCTCAAGTAACTTTGTCCTAGCATTTCCTTCATCTTCAAACATGACTCTTAGTAAATTCCATGTCTTCCTCTCTTCTTCCAAACTAAATCATGTAGAAACCAAAAACTTGCAAGTGAAACAATACAAATTAATGTAAATTGTTATCAATCCCATTCAAAAAGTATCCAAAAATAAGTAACTGAGAATCCTGAGACTTCTTGTTGCACAAAGCTCGCAATGATGATTTCTGACCATCCGTTATTACAACTTCAGACTCTATTGAACGAAGCACCAGACTATCCTTGGTAACGAGATTGTGTATATATACCTATGAAAATAGCAAAAAAATAAGACCATATATCATCTTAATGACATGTACCAAAGAATAAATTGTACTCTACCTTAGAAGAGACAACAACACTCTATGATGTTGTACTGGGCTAAAATGAAGCAAGCTTTCCTCCAAATCCAAAGTTGACACCAATTGGTCTCTTCAACCACTTAGGAGCTTTCAAGAGTGGACTTGAAAATGGAAAAACGAAAAGATAGACATCATGTATTTGCATACAGGATCTCAATTCATTGAGAAAATTTTATAAGTGAGATTCCCATTTCTTAACTAAGTCATGTATGGTTATCACATAAAGCAACACTGACCACCCACTTTATGTTTGAAAGTAGTTAAAGCACTATACTTGGGTTATTCATAGAGAGTCATTAGTTAAGTACTATAGGCAAAAAATCATGGGAATATCAAACCAATAGAGCATAGATAGCAACATTGATCATGCATAAATCTCATGAACATATTTGCATCAATTAAGGTAGACGTATTTCGATAATGAAAAATATCTAGATGAAATAGACCTAACTTCCTAACACTTTCACTTCTGCCTATGATTTTCATTAACACCAAAGGTGTATGTAGATTGGGCAGGTACCGTTGGGCTCTAAAGGCCCCTTATTGTGTGATTAAACAATATAGACAATTGGGGAAATGTCATTATATGTAATGAAATAAGTTGAGGTTGAACGTATTATTTGATGCCAATTCAAACAATGGAGGCTCTTGTTGAAATCTACCTCTACCTTCTCATCATGACAAGGACAGTGGGATGTAGTTAAACCATGGAATTCGTGCATATATTTTGATGAAAACCCTGGGCCATCATCACTAGTGTTAGGTCTTAAAGTGCAGGTTTTAAACCATAAGGGGGTGCCAATCCCTTAATACACCTTTGGCCCACGAACAAGGTAAGCAGGACTGATTAACTTCTACTCTTCAGGCTCTGCTAGACCTATGCAAGTATACTTGAACAATAAGATAGATTTGTAGATAGATATGGTTCCTAGATTGAGAAATCTACTTACTATGGCACGTGGGATGAAGCAGATGCAAAGTTTTAATGTCTAAATACTAGTGAGAGTAATTGGGAGTTCAAGTTTGTGAGTTGTATTTTGTATGTAATATCTAATTATTACCAATGCCTACTTCTCTTGTGTGGACAAAGTGAAGGGATGAATGATTATTTTGGAGATAGGGTTATGTAAGATAGGTAGATTTACTCTTTAGCTTAACTCGAACAGTTGGGCACTTTGAATGTTTGCACCTTATGAAAACATGCAAGTATGTTAGTTATTTGGACTCTTCTTAGTAATCCTAGTGATACCCCCTTATGCTACTGTGAAGTTGTGAAAGGATTTAATTCAAATGTGAAAGGAAACCAATTAAGACAATCTATTCAAAAGGACTTTAATCCAAACATGAACCTATCAAATTTGATGTCTTAAAAGGAATTTTAATTCTTCTACACACTGAAACTAGTCAACAAAATCACACAACTACAACAAATGTGTATTAACAAATTAAATGTATTTCCACACACTCAATTTGAATAACATAAACAACCACTTCAGAGACAACCAAATAACATATAAGCATATAAATCCACACAATAGTTGAACACTTGAAAGAAAATTAACAATTATGCATAACCTTCTCCATTATATTTATCTTTGAATAATATGCATTATAACAGTAGTTTCTGATATGAGATGGATGATCTATTCGGGTCTTGGTCTCTCTTATATATGTGAGGCAACAAGCTATAGACCCGTTACAAAAATTCATGTTTTTGATAACTAAACATAATTAAGAAAATGAAATATTATAGCAACTAAATGCACCGATTCGTTAATATCCAAGCAGAAGCCCGTGACCACCTAAGATTTGTTCAAAGCTTCTACTCCTTGATATGGTGCTCATGCTATCGGCTGACTCCTTTCATCTTGATGGTTGCCTTGTTGTGTCTGGTGTACTAGCCATAGTTTGGTTGAGGAAAAAATTGAATGTAGAGAGGTGATGGATGTATTCTTATTCAACACAAGTATCTGCATTGGAGATCACCTCTCTCATATCATACTCCCTATACATCATCTTCTTGAGATGGTTGTGAGTATTTTGTAAAATCATATCCTTGTCATTGATCTCTTGTAATGCAGTAGTTAGAATTACATTAAAATATTCCTTCCAATCATCATATTCTCGAGGATTTCCCATATCATCATAGAGTGTCAGAGTCAAATTGAAGCACTCAAAATCCTTGATGAGCTTATTATGATATCCATTGTGTGCTTCTGCCAATTTGTTATGTGTCTGCATTGTCTGTCCTTTTAGGATTTGCTTGTCTTGAAGCTCTTGTTTCTTTTCAATTATTCTCCCCTGTAATTGTTTGTTCTTCTCTATTGCTGAGAGTACCTATTTAAATTGCCTCCAATATTCATCTGCACATTTCACCATCTTATTGAATCTTCCCTTGATCATTTCAGATGTAGTCTTATACTTGATGGTTTTGACTTCCTTCTCCAATTCATTACATTTTTCTTGAGATTTTAGGTGGCACTGCTTCCAATAAGTTGTATTAGCCATTTCATCCAATACTCTCTTATCTTTCTCAAGCCATGGGGAATACAATTTTGGTGTCGAAGAGGAAGATGATCTTTCTCTTTGATGTGCTAATTCCTTCTTCAACCTGTCATTTTCTTTAACCAACTTATCAATTTGTGCCTTGGTGAACTTTGCCACATTGAAATTCAACTTTTATGTCTCCATGGGGTTGGTATCCCCTAATTTTTGAACCAAGAGATGTCCAAAATTTTTGTTTGGATTATCAATCACAACTGGTCTTTTGTCATGGGGGTATAGTGACCAAATAAGCAAGGTGGTCTCATCTAGATTGTATCTAGATCTTGGATACATCTTGTCACTTGCTTCATCTATTAAATTCATTGTTTTATCTCCTCTCTTTCTAAAACTATCAAACAAAATTGTAGAGCTTATATCCCATTGAAGTAAAAGCAATACTCTAGCTTCTTGGAGTAACTATCTCCCTCTCTCAGGAGTGGTGGACTCCATCTCTTTGTTTATTTATTTTTTCAATTCTTTAAAACAATAAATTCTGGTTCAGGAGTGACATCCTGCATCTTTTGTCTCATTTTCTTTCCTTTATATTCATAAAAAAATTATTTAAACTCAGGATACTTTAACAAAATCTCCATCAAAAATGAACTCTTGTCCAGCCTTGACCCTAACATCATCTGATGCTTCAAATCTTACAACATTTTGTTGCTGAGGAGGCTCATACCATACAATTATAGGAGAACTTATTTGTTGTACTTGCTCTTCCTCCTCATCACTTTCCTCGTTACTCTCCTCTTATTCACTCATATTAGTATCTACAGAAAAACTCACATCAAGAGTTGGCTGTGAAGGGATATAATCTAAGGGATCTATATCTTCAGCCTGCACTCCTAAATAGGTTGCATGAGAGACATCAAAGACAAATGAAGGCACATTCTTTACCACTTCATCCATATGAGCAATGAGTTGCTCAATCCTTGCTAGAGGATCTTGTATTTCACCAAATGCCTTCAAATAAGATGAGACATTTCTTCTTTTCCATTCCTCTGCAAGCATAACCCTATTATATGCAGTCATTCTTTTAGTGGTAGAGGCTACAACATGGTTTTTGAATACATCTTCAATTGAGAATACATGCTCATATCTTGATAACACCTATGATAACATTTCTTTGTGAATAAAGCCTTTTGCATCAAAATTTTTCCTTTTGTTACCTAGAGGGAGGTTATACTGTGTTAATTTAGCATCAATTTCCTCATATCCCTCATTTGCAACCACTGCAAAGTCTCCAAAACATAAGGTATTGGGCATGATTGATTGTTTGTTGTTTCCTTTGAGTTTTTTGGAATCAAATTTTGCCAATTACCTCACAATTTCTAAGTAGGCAATTCTATCAAGAACTACTCATGGCAACAAGTGTGAAGTTCCTTCAAACCCATAAACTCTAATCATTGTGCAGTTAGGAAAAGCATACCAGTCTCCCCAGTTATGATCTACCTTTTTCCGTGGGTCATTTTCCTTTGGTCTTAGAAACTTTTGCACTTCTAGGGATAAGTTATAATCACACGGATATCCCAGCCACTCCATTAATGGTTTCACAAAAAACTCCTCAAAATAAAGATAATGAGATCTACCAAATCGACTATCCCACAGTGAAGTCCACATCTGTACAGGTTTGAGGTTCCCATTTTCATCTGTAACTTTTATTCTTAATTCTTGACTCCAGACCCTTCTAACATGTCCCTTGTGCATGAGCAAATGGATGAACAAAGAATAATGTTTGAAATGAATATATTCACTATTGTTTTTAATATTTTCAAGCTCCCGATTTAGGTCATTGGCCAAGTATCTAGCATAATTGAATGACCTAACATCATTTCTTTGTATGTGTGTAGCTAAGACCATTGGGGAAATAGACATGAGGGGTGGGACCTCTACCCCCAAGACCTAACCAGCTAAATAATAAGTGTATATAAAATATTCTTCAAACAAGTCCTCATGAAAAGGAGGGTTTTCATTACTTGAAAACCTCCTGAGTTGGCCTCCTTCATTCTTAGGCCTATGCAAGGGTAGTTTCCATCTTTTTTAGTTGGTATCCATATGGTGATACTCTATCAAGATATCTCTAATCATGAATGGAAAGTTCATAGGACACTCCAACTGAAACACATTAGAAATTAAATCCTTAGAAATAAAAAGCATGTCAGCCCCATTATGTGCTTGGATAGTTCTCCTCTTGGGGTCATATCTGCTAGCCAGAGCTTTAATTAATTCTACATTTACAAACACATTGGGCACCACAAGTCTTCCGAAGTTCAACCTCCACAGGTTGTAGATTGGCTAAAACCTAAATTGTTTCCTACAATGATACATGAAAAGCTCATATCCGCGTTGTGGTGTCCAAATATCCCCCAAGCCTTTATGTTTATCTAATAATCTATCCATTGAAGGATTCATTTAAGCACCCCCCTAGGTCTTGGCCTTGACCCAGGGCATTGATCTATCAGGTCTTGATTCAAGAGTCTCTTCTCAATTTTCTGCTTCTTAGCTTTGTTTTTCTGTATTTTCCTCCATTGTTCAAATTCTTAATCCTTTGAAAAATACAACTTCTTAGCCGAGATTTGTGTACTTACTTGGGTCTCACCTCTACTGGTTTCTGCTACATGAGAACTCCTAGCTTTTCCTTTCTGCTTCTATCCTCAGCAAAATCTTCTAGATCGTACAACAATTATGCGATCAACTTGTGATATAATTCACTTCAACTCTGGCTCATAAATACACCACCTGTTTCAATCTTGTCATCAAGGGGAAGCATTTATTTTTAAATATCTGGACGATGCCTTGAGATGTCACGTCAGTTAGCAATCAATCATCATCAATGTATCGACAAGACTACAATCCTTATTCCATCGATAGCCACCCTCTCCACCGATGAACCATTTTCTTTTGGTCTATCGACGGGATGCCAAAATATATTACCCCAATACACATTAATTCCCTCGATATATAATAATTCTTGATAATTTATGATCATATCAGGCCATCGGGAGAATGTAGACATTTGTTCCACCAATGTTCATGTGTTACAATGATGTGCTTACTTTTGTTCACTCTATCAGTCTATCGGGGGGAACGCCTTAGGAGTTAGCCTGATAAGGTGTTACATTACACTGATACTAGGTAATGAACTATTTTCATTGGGCCATCGGTGTGGCTATGATGGGGGTTCTGCTGATGATGTATTGTTAGGCCGATAGTGCTAATTTTTACTTAGGAAAAATTATGGATTCCCAAACTTATTTATGGGTGTGTCAATTTGGCAATGTGGGCTACAAAATGAATCTTCTCACACAAATTTCAACAATTTGTGTTGATCATAAAATTAAAATGTGATGAATTTTTTTGGAATGTAGAGGATTGGTGGGTGGAGGCTAGTGAAAAATGTGAAATTTTTTAGATGTAACAACTAGCACAATGAAAAATAACATGCTTAGATCATACAAAAAAATAAGAGAGAATAATAATCAGTAATGGATAACTGAATAAAGCTTGTTGTCTCCAAGAAGAAAAATACCACATATATATGGTGTTCATTACCTAGCTTGACTAGATCAATGTTAATCCTTTAATTTATAATATTCTTTATAGTATCCCCATGTTACTATAGTTTTGCCAAAGAATTATGACAAGACGAATGCTAGTTCTTCAATAATGTAGATACTGTTTCAAGCTAGTTGCAAATCTGCAATGGTTGAAAAAACTCTTTGTTAGAGAGACAAATGAATCTCCTAACATTTTCCATGATTGAATAGGCTCTGCTACACTTGAAACTGCTAATGCATGCATATCTAGTTAGTCGAATTGTTCAAAGTACTTTTGCAAGAACCAACTCAGTTCTTTTCTAGACAACATATACATCACATTCACTGAGCACACCTCCCACACCCTCCTATAACCACAATTTTTAGGGGATTTCTCATGGTAATTTGGAAGTAAATTTTGGAGACACTCTTATAAAGAAAGCATGACTTCTTTATAGAGTTGTGTAAAAATTTAAAATCCTTATCCCCAGAGCCACTCTACCATATAGAATAAAATTATAGAAAATAAGGATATATTTTCCAATTAAAGAATTACTCCAAAATATTACCTGATGAGCCTCCACCAAACACAACCTCTCTAGAATCCACTTGACTACCAACCTGAAATGGATGCAAATCAAAAGAGACAAACCCACATTAATTATAAAGATGTTCCTTATGAACAAAAAGGAACACAACTAACACACCAAGGAAAAAACATAGTAGCATCTGGCATGTAATTCTAAGTTAGGTGAACCTAGAGATATGCTTGTCAAGAAATACTTGCAATGTGCTGAAATAATTGTAGAAGATATATATCATGTACTTCTAAGAGATGATTTTGAACACAAACACTTGTGATCCAAAATCAATTATGAGTGTATGACTATGTTAAGTTTGTCCTCTTTGACAATCAGAAAAAATACTCTTGGCCTTCAACTCAATTATATATAATAAATCCTTATGCCACATTTACATTAACTAATTAATACCATATGACTGCTATTGATATATTTAAATATTTTGTATCACCTCTACTCATTCATGACCCACAATGAATATTACATTCTATCACTCACCATAATGTTATCTATGGATCAATCCACTTTCAAGGCTCAATCATGTTTTGGCTTTAAGTATCTGGAATTTGCAAGATCCACATCAATCTAGATAAACATCTAGACTTATATATTAAGACTCAAAAGTCAAACATCACAAAAATAAGTAAACTAAAGACTCAAATCTTATTAGCAAAGGCACTTTCAAGTTTTACTTTCATAACATAGGCAATGTAGAAGAAAGAAATACAAAAAGTAGCTCAAAGGGATATGAAAGTACAAGTTACATGAGTAACAACCATGAAAACAAACTGAAAAAAATAGCTGTATTAGTTGAGCTCAAAAATAGATTATAAGTAAGAGATGAAAAACCTTTAAATGCTATTTATCTAGTGGTTTACATAACTTGTCTATATTTATAAGTCAGACAACTTGTAAAATGTATAATTGTTGGCATGGGAATAAAATTGGATTGTTGTTGACGTTTGTTATTCTCATGGACAAGTATTTAAACACTTGCATGGGAAATAAAGCTTGTTTGGATAGAACTTGGAGACTGTTGAAAAGGCGGGCAAGGAATTTAGAGTTTGCTGCAATGAATTTGAAGTCAACGAGGCCCTCTACAGTGAATTTAGAGGTAATTCAAAACCCTCATTTCCAAAAGTAAGATAATAGGAAACATAGACATATTCCATTCTCAGTAGGTAAACTTCAAATGAATATAAGATAGATCTTAGAACAATGACTCATTATATCCTCTTCTTTCTGTTATGGTCTATACTAAAAGTGACTACTTTCAACAATGTTTTGGCATCTCTATTTTCAGATTTATGTTTTTTTCTTTAAATTAGAAACTAAATTAATATGGGAATGCACAATATTATAGATGGATGAGCATCAAAGGTTGACTATAGATCAATATCACGCATATGATGAGAGAGTAGCTGATGAGAGGGACATTGACAAATATCCATGTCCATGTAAAAATTGTCTTGGTGGAAAGGTGAAAAAAAGAAATATGATTTATTGACATATGTTAAGATGTGGGCATAGTGGTATAAGCCCTTGGGATTACAATCATTATGAAGATATGATAGAATGTCAGACTATGAGAGATGAAGAGGCAACAAACATAGATGAAGTGGCACCAAACACAAATGAAGAGGCAAAAATGTTTGATGAAGGGTTTGAAGTTGATAGAATGTTGAATGAGGGTCTAAACGATGATTGGGCCAAGTTAATGGATGATGCTTTAAAGCCTGTGCATGCTAATTGCAAGTTAAGTCATTTGACAACAATCCTTCAAATTCTTAACTTGCAAGTGGTGCATGGTTGGACAAATGAGAGTGTAGATCAGTTATTGGCATTATTAAGTTCATTGTTACCAGCTAACTCCACATTGCCAACAAAACAAAGTCAATGTAAAAGAAAATCAGTAAGCTCAGCTTGGGGTATGAAAACATCCACATATGTGTGAATGGTTGTGTATTATTTCGCAAAAATCTTGCAAATGAGAGTGAATGTCTGAAATGTCATGAACTGAGGTATAGACAAGGGTTGAAATCAACTGTAGTTCCTAGAAAGGTTCTTTGCCACTTTCCAATAATCCCACGATTACTCCGAATGTATAGGTGTAGAGACATTGCTGAACTTATGCAGTGGCATGCTCAAAATAAGAGCACTGATGGAAAACAATGACATGTGCTTAATTCTAAGACGTGGATGGAATTTGATAATAGATGGCCCAATTTTTCTCAAGATCCTCATAATATAAGGTTGGGTTTGGCTCTAGATGGGGTGAACCCATTCTTAGATCAAAGTACTAAATGGTCAACTTGGCCAGTATTTCTAATAAATTATAACTTTCCTCCATGGTTAGCAACTAAACCATTTTTTTAATGTTATCATTGATTATACCAGGAAAGAAAAGTGTGACTTTAGATACAATAGATGCTTATCTAGAGCCATTAGATGATGACCTAATGGAATTGTGGAAAGTAATTGAAGAAATTCAATCTTTAAGGGATGGTGATTCAATCAAATTCACTTTAAGAGCTTCCTTATTGTTTACGATTCATGATATTCCTGCATATGGCACATTGTCTAGTTTCTCTGTTCATGGATACCATGCATGTCCTCCTTGCAACTTTAAGGATTTTGTGAGGCACTCAAGAAGTTTGAGTAAGTGTATTTATTGTGGAAATCGTGCTTACCTTAAAATGGATCATCCATATGATCGACAAAAAACATGTTTCAATGGTCAATAAGAGAATCATGAAGCACCATTGCTAATAACAGGTGATTACATTGTTGAGAATGGAAAAAAAAGAATGTCATTTATTGAAAATGATGGGATTATTGGCAGTAGATATGATCCATGTAATGAAAGCGGTGTAAAACGGTTGTGCATATTGTATAAGTTGCCATACTTTAAGGATATGGCCATTAGGAATACTGTTGTATTTATGCATACTGAGAAAAATATAGCTTATGCTATTATAGAAACTCTTTTTGGTGCTCTTGATACTATTTCATCATGTGAAGACTTTCGAGAAATAAAGATTCATCAAAATCTTTGGGTTGAAAAATATGATAATGAAAAATATAGAAAACCTAGTGCTCCTTATGTCTGGACAAAGGAACAACATGCACAATTCTTACAATTGATGTCTTAGACTCACTTTCCCACTAGATATGTAAGTAGTAGCATCAGAAGCCAAACTGACATTATTAGCTTAAGAGGCCTCAAGACCCATGACTATCATGTCATAATCAAGAATATTTTACCTATTGTAGTAAATATATCAAGTTTCACAATGGGGCCAAGATTGGAAATTATAAGGTTGGGCCTAATATTAAAGAGAATGAGTTTACATGTATTAGATCCTTCAAACTTTGATAGTTTGAGGGAGGAGGTTGTTGAAGTCCTTTGTCTATTGGTACGAGAATTTCCACCAGCAATCTTTAACATTTCTATGCATCTTTTAATACATCTAGAATATGAACTAGAGCATTGTGGCCTAGTAAGAACGAGATGGATGTATCCTATAGAATGATATATGAAGGTTTTGAAAAAAATTGTCCGTACTACCTGGCAAAACCAGAAGGCAACATGTCTGAGGGATATTCAATGCAAGAGGCCATGGGATTTGCAAAGAATATATGAAGGATTTAAAAAATGTCAAACGATGTGTATGGGATGAAGACAAAGATGAGAGAGTTGCATGTGAAGTATTAGAAGGTAATGGATGTCACTTCAAGCTATCATATCAAGAAAGAAGTGCAATACATGCCTTTATTCTTCAAAACACATCTTCATTCAATAAGTGGCATAGGTAAAATAAAATTACACAATAATTTATTTACTCAATTGCATTTACAAATTTATATTATTAATCTTACTATTTTTACGCCATTATTCTATGTAGAAAATATGAAGAGAATCAAACTTGGATGCAACATCGACCTCAAAGGTACAGACGTCATGATTTGATTGGAGCTAATTCTTTTCCAAAATTCAAAGAATGGATTGCTAATGCAATCAGTGATGCAAAAGAAGGTCAAGATATAACAACACAGGAAAGTGAGCTTTCATGACCTCCACATTTATGGGATATGTGTTTTAGTGGAATGTGGGCCTATGGTAGTCATTTAAGAGTGGAACAAAAAGACAAAGGAAAGACAAATTGTGATTGTGTTGTTAGTGCTGAATTTCTTCATGAAATTGAGAAGAAATTTTATTTTGGATTCATCCAATAAATTATTCAAGTGGATTTTGGTGAAAATAGTCCTATATTATTAAAATGTAAGTGGATTTGACCATCCGTAGTACAATTTGATGAGTATGAATTTGTATGCGCAAATACATGACAATTTTTATTAGAGACAGATGAGCCATTTGTTTCCCCTCTTCAAATTAACCAATCATTTCTAATTGATGATGTAAGAAGCCTAGGTTGGTCATATGTCATTCAAACAGAGTCTCGTTCAAGATGAAAATTCATTGAAGTTGTTGATGTAATGCCTCATGGGAAATATGTTAATTTACAAGAAACATTCAAAGAAGTGGATGCAGGCAATGAGGGACTGTTTGAAGAAGAGATTTTGATTACCAATGAAGAAATTGGGAGAGATAATGTATTGCATGTCGCAAATGAGGATGAGGAATAAAATCAAGTAGATGCAGAAACGAGTGATCAAGATTTTGATCTTGCTAGAAATGTAGATGATTATTGATGAGCCCCATTTTATGACCTTTTATGTAAGACTTTTATGTTGTTTTAAGAATGTTTTATGTTTTAAGGAGACAGACCTTCAGACTCATACCTATTTCAAAGATTTAATGTTGAACAAAGTTCCTATATGAATGCAATATGAATATGTTTTTTCCTTGGTGAGTTAGTTGTGTTCCTTTTTGTTCATAAGGAACATCTTTATAATTAATGCGGGTTTGTCTCTTTTGATGTGCATCTATTCCTTCATTGTTTATAGCAACAGTATGCAATCCTTGATGATTGATCACTATTTTTTGTCAATGCTCAAGGCATCAATATAGTGATTCCCCATTGCAATAGAAGCATTTCCTCATTATATCCCCACTATTTTGGCATTACATGCTGCTCACATCCTTTGTTGTCTTCACATTCTTTTTAACAGTGATATCACTGTTATCAGCATTTATGCTTTTGACTTTATGCACTAGAAATCACTATCTAATATGTATCTTTATATACTGTAAGGTCATTGCTTTTTTTTGCTTTGATTAAATGTTCTTCACTATTTTGTATATATCTTGAAGTTCACTGCTGTTTGACTACTTAGTCCTCAAATCATGGCGTTCCTTGCTTGTAACTCACTGTCCACTCCAACATATTTGTTCTTTTTCATGAAATCTACCCCTTCATGAATGTATCTGGATGTTATGAACATATTATTACGTAACATAACAACAAAAGTAAGAATCACCAAATACCATAGACATTTCTTAGTGATGGTGCTATCACCTAAGCAAAGCATTGGTTTAGTTGTACAAAATGGTTGCCATGCTACAAGCTCATGTCCAATTAAAATTTGGTAATACAATTTTTTTTATTGAACCATGAATGAAAACATTATTGCTAAAGATTTGATGGATTGATTCAAATACATTGCTAAGTTTTTTATGCAATTGGCATTTCTACATGGCACCATTATTTAATATCCATTGATTGAAATGCTCACAACATCTAATGACTATTGTTGTTTGCAGTGCTTTAGACTTCGTACGTGTTTTAATAACTGTTCATTAAAACTAAAACCTCATAAACTTGTATTTATGCAATTTCTGTTATGGTTAATTATCTCTGTATCAAGTTGCTAATTTATACATTATTATTTTTGTGGACATCAAGAAATGAAGAAAAAGATTTTAAGGCACAAATTAGATGATAGTGATCACAATGTTGAAATTCTAGTGACAGATTATGAGCGCTTTCGTGAAGAACATGTGGCCAAGAATAATGAATATTTATCACGTCTTGGTTTGATGTCAAACAGGCAAGTTGTAAATCCACTAAGTAGTAAATTATTTATTTAATATTGTTTAATGAAATTTTATAGGAAAGAGTTTTATGTATATAAGACATGATATAATAATTTTTTGTTTTGTTAGGCAAGAAAAAGATAGAAAAGAAAATGTAGAGAAAATCTAAAAAGAAAGTAAAGATACAGTGCTGCCAGCTCGTAGAAGCCAACACTTTTGTGATTCAACAAATGAAGTTGGTGAAAAAAATAGTTGTGATGAAGTGAAATCTGTAGAGACCACTATTGATCTACCTACTCATGCCACACATGATGTGGCCAAGGAGCATGAAGTTCTGGTTAATCAAAGTCATGAAGAGAGTCTGTTTGCATCTGATGTGCCTGTTGAGAGTGCACTTGTCACATCTACAACTTTTGAAGGAATTAGTGAATCAACTAGAAATATTTGTAGTGGTGAAACAAATGATGTGCTTGCTTATGTTAAAATACAAATATTGAGTCAAGTTTTATACAGATCTATAGAGAGGAACACAAAAAAAAGAATATTAGAAGGGAAGAATCCATTCTTGGTTGAGGTATCAAGAGATGGTGAACCCATTAGGAAAAATGCTGCAAGGTGGGCCTTCGAGTTGGGCATAAGATGTGGGGCCCATTTGGATATCTGTAAATCAAATTTTGCAGAGCAAGATCCATGAAATGTGGAATATGTTATGCAAAAAATGGAAAATGCCTTTGACACTGTTGGTGGAAAAATCTCTAGAAAATATTACAAGCACAAGATGAGACTTTTGATGAAAAAGTTTTAGATACAATTGTAGAAAAACAATCATGGAGGGAAAAGAGATGTTAGACTCCACTCTATCTCCCAAATAGTGGGAGGCATTGAAAGAAAGTATGTGTTCCAAATAATATTTGGCAAAGAGTAATAGAGGCAAGAGAGCAAGAGATAATGTGAGGATTGAATATACATTTGGCCGAGGTGGGTTGTAGGCCAAAATGGACAATGTGGAGTAAGTGTATGGATTTTTGGTTCAATTTACATTGTGTTATTTATTTCAATTTTTCATTGAACTGACTATATGTTGAAATTGACATTGTATTTTAGGTGGAAAACAATAATAGAGAAGCAAGTGTAGAAGATGTTGTCAATTATATGGTAGCACTACATCACACTAAATCTAATACTAGTATCAAGAGGAAATCTAGTTCGTCAACAGAGATTTCACAACCATTTGTTGAATGCCCAGTAAGAGCCTCTCCAAATCATGTCAACTCAAATGAAGACTACCAACATATAATGAGTTTCTTAAACTGTCTCACTGAGAAAGTTTCGTAGTTGGCTGCCTTTGTTAAGCTTATAATTTCTGCATGGAATGACCATAATTCCACGGGTTCAGATAAGGCAAGAGGCTATCCCTCAATATTTTGATTCTCAACTATATCATCTTTATATTGTATTCTAAAGATGTCTACAAATTTCATAAATGTTTTCCACAACATGCCTTTATAAAATTACTCTCATGATCTCCAAGCAAAGTATTACGATCATATATAGAATAGTGAATCTATGAAATTTTTCCTTTTGTTTCATTGAAATCCATTGTGACTGTCCTAAATGTTGTGACTGTGAGTTTTATGAAAAAATAACTATGAGATCAATGAATGATCCGTTAGGTCTCAAAAGTGCAAGTTTTTAAACCATAAGGGGATGCCAATCCCTTAATACACCTTTGGCCCATGAACAAGGTAAACAAGACTGATTCCCCTGATATATATTAATTCCTGATAATCCATGGTTATATTGGGCCATCAGGGGAATGCAAACATTCTTTCCATCGATGTTCATGTGTTACAACGATGTGCTTGATTTTGTTGACTCTATCGGTCTATCGGGGAGGATGCCTTAGGAGTCAGCCCGATAGGGTATTGTTACACCTATACTAGGCTATTAACTGCTTTCATTGGAGGGAATGAAAACATTCATTATATCGGGCCATTGGGTGAATGCAAACATTCGTTCCGCCGATGTTCATGTCTTACAATGATGTGCTTGCTTTTGTTGACTCAATCGATCTATCGGGGAGGATGCCTTAGGAGTCAGCCCAATAGGTTATTGTTACATCGATACTAGGTTATTAACTGCTTTCATTGGGCCATTGACGAGGCTATGATGGGGGTTTCACCGATGAGGCATTGTTAGGCCGATAGTGCTGATTTTTATTTAGGAACGAGGAAAGATTATGGATTCTCAAACTCATTTATGGGTGTGACAATTTGGCAATGTGGGCCACAAAAGTAGAAATCTACAAAAAATCTTGATTAATCCCGATTTTTATAAAATCTATAGGATTTTAACCAAGCATCCATAGCTTGTTCGAAAGCACCCATTTTAGGATTTTAGCCATAGCAGCAAGGCAATGAATTATTTGATAAAATGCTTTGATAGGCATGTATGAAAAATGTGTTAGCATAGACAAGGCAGTGAACTCTTTGAAAAATGCCTCAAAGAAATGAGGTCTCATGGTGATGGAATGCCATGATAATCAAATTGCTTTTGATTGTCATGACATTCCATCACCATGAGACCTCATTTCTTTGAGGCATTTTTTCAAAGAGTTCACCACTTTGTCTATTCTATTGCTTACTATTATGCTTTTGATAGATTTTTTCCAAGCATCCATAGCTTGTTTGAAAGCACTTGTTTTAGGTTTTTAGCCATAGCAAAAAGGCAATGAACTATTTGACAAAATGCTTTGGTAGACATGTATGAAAAATGTGATAGCATAGACAAGGTAGTGAACTATTTGAAAAAATGCCTCAAAGAAATGTGGTCTCATAGAATACCATGACAAGCAAATGCAATTGGTAGTTGCTCCTAGTTATTAGTTATACAATGTGAAGTAATTGCATAACTCCTTAGGTTGACTGTGTAAAAACTATATTGTAATTGAAATTTTCTCATCTATCAACATCTAGTTATTAGTTATGCAATGTGAAGTAATGCTTTGAATTTGAAAGATGTGCAATGCAATGTAATCAACGATATGAATATAAACTACAAAATCTATTTTTTACAATTCATTAGTTAAACTCTTTATTTTCTTCGCTCTCTATATCTCTATGCTATGGAAATTCCTTTCAATTTCAAAAAAATAGTTTTTATCTCTTGTTCTACAATTTTTACCTTTTTTTTTAAATCCAAAATTTTCCTTATTTTTTCAGACTATTTCCCGATTTTTTCAAAAAATCTTATACTTTTGGTTTTCTGATTTTTTCCCCATAAGATTTTTTCTGCTATGGATCATAAAGCAATAATAAAACTCTTGAAATTTTGTTCTTTTCTCAGAAATTTCTGATTATTTGTAGTTCCAAGCTTTTGTACTTGCCCGTATAGGGTTTCCTTGTTCTCTTTTGCATTGAATTAGGTGGCTGGGTGAGTTAACTTCAATTTGTTTATGATTTGGTGGATTCTTGAAGATTTTTGTGCATTTTGTAGTCAAATTTCTGAAATGGGTTTGTAAAGACAGAGTTGAGGGTTTGTGAGTCTACAAAAATGGATTTTCACCCATTCCACCTATTGTGACTTTTATGCTTGGAAAGGCTCTGTTGACTGTTTTTTAGATGAATTACTAATCTGGATATATTTTTTTGCTTGATGGTTAAACTACATGTAGAGCAATTTTATCAAAGCAACACAGAAACAAGAATGCCTTGATGTCAATCATAGTTGTGTTGAAGTTGAGGTAATATAATAGTTGTTGTGGACAAAAAATTATAGATTTTGCATTCTTTACTTGAATTATATTAAATTTGCATGATGATTAAAACACATGCATGGAAATTATATGAAAGTAGAACAAAAAGGAAAAGACCCTGTCAATAGATCTCTCCGCAAAGCTACACAACTTCAAGACAATGTTGACAGTGATTATGCTGAATTTGAGGAGTATATGCATGATATTGATAGTACTACTGGTGTTGAACTTGAGGTGAGTGCTATGAAATGTTACTTTTCCTTGATTTTAAAACCCCTCATGTATTAATGACTATTATGATCCCAAATAGTGAACAAACTTATATAATAGTGAATAGACAACTAAAACATTGAATGTAACCCGTAGAACAATCATTGTACCTACTTTGTCACTTTTCAGTGGGAATTGATGGCACTTCAATACTTTATGATGATTGACTATGTTTTAGGCCATTGTAATTGACCTTGTCAACATCTTGAACTTAGCGCACACTGCTTCTTTCATTGGATGATACTTGCTATTCTTTCCTTCACGGATCTGTTGTTAAATCTTCATTATGGCTGTTATTTAAAAAAAGTTTCTTTTGATATTCTTGCCACTTTCTCTTAATGTCTTCTTGCAATTTAGTAATGATATTAGCTGCTCGATCCATTAAACTCGTTGTTACAACCATAAAACTCGCTACCCTTGCACTAAACTCACTGCTACAACCATGAAACTCACTGCTACTGCTACTTGTTCATTGGACATGTATCATTCCTCACTTCTTTTTGCATACTCTTACACTATTTTCTAACAGTGAAAGGCTTTTTCTCTATTATTTATGTGACCTCTACATCTAACCTTATTTGTTACTCCTTTACTGCTGCTATGAAAGCCATAGAGAAAGACTGCATTATTTCCTTGATGACTACTCTTAATGGCTGTCACATGTTGCCTTGATACATTTTGTTCTTTGTTCTTCTTTTATATGTCATCATTAACAAGGTTATGTTGACTGCATGGGGCTATGTTTCAGAGCTTTAATGCCACTGTTTTTGTACATCCCAATGTATTTCACCTTCACCTTGCAACAATAGTAGTAGTACTCTCATATTGCATTCTTTGTTTTTGTGCATTAGCTACCTTTTTTTATGTGTAATAGTGCTATCATAACCTTATGTGTCTGGTATGTGTGCATGGTAATGTAGTGTTTATATTTGTGGCCTTTGTATCTGATTAGCATGAAGCTAATAGTGACATTGCAAGAACTAATATGAGTGTTGGCGTTTTAGTAAATTAGATCATTGCAATTATTTTTGAAAATTTCCTTTTGCAATTATTTTAACACACACATGCAAGTACTATTTAAGTAAGTAATGGTTGTTTTATTATGCAAACAAGGGTAATCATTACCTGTCTAATATAATGTGTTATTTTTTTCTTTTTGCAAAAATATATTAATGATAAACTCAAAGAGGGGGATAAATTTAGGGTGCTGGATCCATTTGATGGTGATGTTGTGGGCATTGGACAGATTCACTCTCTATCTATTGTACATGGAGTCAACTTGAAAGGAATAGGAGATGCAAATGTAAACATTTTAAAGGTTACAAGTAACATACCCCTTGTTTATGAAGAAAAAATAGATGGAGTTGTTCGTCTGAAAGAGAAAGTTGGAACCTTCACACGGTGGCCACTAAAATATTTGCAAAAAATGACATAGTTGAACATGTTTATCATATACTAGTTAATGTTAAACATCTTGGCTCACTGCTTTATGCAGTATTTTGAATGTGTTGTTCAGGGATCTTAATTATCATGGTGTATTTGAAAGAGTTAGAAACTCTTAGACAACTTTGACATTTCTCATTATATTTGCTTTTATGTTTTAGTTCAAGTTTAATATTATGTTAGTTTTGCATTATAAAATTTATGGTATTTAATAAATTATTCATTTCATGACTATAATTACTACCAATTAATGGAAACTAGTAAATAAAAATCACTAAATTAATGACTAAAGTAATGACTAAATTAATTAATAAATATATGACTAAATATATGATTAAATACATGACTAAATTAATGACTAAATATATGACTAAAGTAATGACTAAATATGACTAAATATGACTAAATATGACTAAATATGACTAAATATGACTAAATTAATGACTAAATTAATGACTAAATATATGACTAAAGTAATAACTAAATATATGACTAAATTAATGACTAAATATATGACTAAAGTAATGACTACCATGACTAAATAAATGACCAGTTAACAATAATCAATGACTAAATTAATGACTAAATATATGACTAAATAAATCACTACTATGACTAAATTAATGACTAAAAATTGCATATAAATGACTAAATTAATGACTAAATAAATCACTAAATCAATGACCAAATCAATGACTAAAATCAATGACTAAAATTGTTTAGTCATAAATTTAGTGGTGTTATAAATGACTACAAATAAACCACTAATAGTCACGTGACTAAAGTTAGTCATTTATATACAATTTTTAATAGTTTATTTAGTCATATATTGTTGTTTGTGTACTAGTGTGCTTTCAACATTTACACTTTCCACTTTCTCAATTGAATGAATAGGAACATAGGTATCTTGTACCAGAGAAGAAGGAACTTCAAAAACTGTGGGAAAATGGCTATCCTCAATTATGAGTTGGAAAATGGCCTCAGAGTTTGTAGGTGTTGGTTTTTCTTGACTGACTCTTTTCTTAGGCACTGATGAGGGTATGTTGTTCTATTCACAAATTGACTTTAGCTTAGCCCCTATTTCTTCTAGCTTCTCACTGTCTCCTTTTGATTGTGAGCCAATTCTAGACAACCTAATTGTTTGCCTTCTAGATGACATGTTCATGCTAGAGTCTTGTACAGTCCCCCGTTCATTTCTCTATGAATTTTTTTGTTCCTGAGGAGAACTTGCACCTTACCACCATTTTCCATTTAATCAGTCTTGAGTTCTTTTCAAAATAGGAGCAAAACAAACCATTAAATTTTATACTTCATCCTTCAACCAATTAACTTTATAGAGGGGCCTAGTACCAAGAGCCTGATATTCAGGATCAATAATCACCGAATCTTCATTTACATCCTCTAAGAATGTCGAAAGAGAGACCAAAAGTTTGTATCTGCTTCAAGGTTAACCTTATAAAACTTCTTCTCTGCACCTCACTTTCATCTGCACAATCTTCCCAAAAATCCTCAATATCTGAGCGATGTTCATAACTACTAGCTCTATACAAATTTTGTTTAACATAGCCTTTGCTATCAAAATTGGCTCTCATTGGAAAATTCTAAAGATTAAATTCATTCAAAGCCTTTTCTACTCCCCTAGCAATATTATTGCTTTTTCAAGAAAAAGAAGGCATAGAAAATGGAAAAAAATACCCCTTCTTCCCCATGTTTGAATACTTAACATTCACAATGGTCATTTGCCAACAAACTTCACGAAAAACAAGGAGATCACTTGGATAATGAGGTAACCTCAATAGACCCTTCTCAAAACCCCCAATTCTAAGAAAAATAAATTTGTTAAACTAGATGTAAAAACTCCCAAATCTCATTACCAGAGTAGCCGCTTCAGGTGAAAAATGGAGCTCAGGGTTTCCATCAAGCCTTCTCACAATTCCCATCAAGAATGCATCATTGACATGACAGTAGTTCCTCATTCCAATTTGCTTAGTGAGTTGTGGAAAACCTCTGTACATAGGCGTGTTCAGCGTGAAAGACCCTTGTGGTTCCAACCCTGACTAGATAACCTCTTGACTGGCTAAAATGTAAACCAGATATGAGCACATGTGGAAGGCAACAGTTTGTCGAAAGTTTATGAATCACTCATTTAAGTGATAACTATTAATCTTAGCTCATTCAATGAATTTGTTTTTGCTAAAAATCACAAGAATGAAATGACACATCCAAAATTCAAAAGAGTCTACATATGCATTTCCAACCACACGATGCAACAAGGTGATAACATTTGAAATTTCATCCTTAAAATGAATCCTTTTGAGTTTTGAAGGTAACTGGGACTTACCCTTTTTCTCGGACTTCAACTAATTCTTTGCAATGGAATTTTTGCACCATTCTTCATTCATCCTGAAAAATTCATCACCAACAACTACAAACATCTCTTCCACAGTCTCCCTCTCTAGAATGCTTAATGTGTAGGAAATGACCTTAGGAGTGATTCTTGCAATGACAAACCCATCCATGGCTCTAATTTCTTGAGTCTCTAGAATGTACCCCCTCATGCACGCAATCACTAGGTCAATGCTTTGCATAGCTTCAGGAAAACCTCCAATGCGCACCAAACCAATTTTTGAAATTTTATCTCCTAGTGGTGTTCTGCTATTTTGCTCCAGGCGCACCAAAAATTCCTCTAAATTGAGGTGCACAATTTTAGTCTACTTTACACCAGACCAGTGATTTTGAATTCCACTCTGCATGAGCACAAATCAACGGAGACATAATGCTTGTATTTTTGAGAAATATTAGCAGAGAGTGAGAATGCAGGTTAAATGACTTAGTGAATACTTCACCACCCAAGTTATGTCGTTACTTTGACATGATGTGCATTTAATTCCACATTCAATTTCATTCCTAAAAAAGAGAGCCTTAAAAACCTACATTCTTTTTTGAAAACTTTGAAAAGACAACTCAAGGTTTCTCTGTACATATCATTTAATGATGTGGTGGCACCTTTGAAAACCAAGAAAAGTCCACAATGTCGCGTGGTCGCAAAAACTTGGAACCTTAGAACTAAAGTCAGGAGTTTTGAAGTTTTGAATACCTCCGACTCATCGACTTCAAAGACAATCAAACAAAGGCTTGTAATCTTGACGGAAGGAAACCAAGTCAGACTATCGAGAAGTTATAAATGAAAATTTAGAACTCCGCGACAAGGTTATGAAACTTGGAGGACTAGGGACCAAGGTTAGGAAAAATACAAAACCTACGACTTTGAGCAATTGTCAAGAGCAATAAATAGCAAGGCATTGAAAATGAATGGGATAAAGACTCAAAAGATCCAAGGAGGGGAAGTTTAAGACTGTTGATACCAATTTAAATGTTACAAATAATAGACAGATACACACAGATATTGGGGGGAGTATGTCAATTAGGAATTTTAGAATTTTTGTAGTGAGCATGGTATTCTTCATCAACACACGGTTCCTTACACTGGTCAATTGTGCCAATTATAGTCAAAACTATATTCCCCATAAGGTAGTGTAGAATATGACTCCTAAGGAGGCTTGGTCTCATTGCAAGCCTAATGTATCCTTCTTCAAAGTATTCAGTAGTGAGGCTTGGGCATTCATTCTGGATGGTCGATGTAAATCAATGGAGAAGAAGAGTCAGCGGTACATTTTTGTTGGCTATTGTGAGGATGTGAAGGCATACAAGTTGTTTCATCTTGACACATAGGAGGTTGTTTTTCATCATGATGTTTAGATTTTTGAGTCCTTCATACAAAAAAATCCTCCTTCAACTTCTTCTTCATCACAACCTACTCAATCTTCTTCAGTTGATGATGTGTTGCTACTTAAGGAAGATTTTGATGATGGTCTTGATCCACCTCCTCCTCATTCACCCACTAGGCCATGATGGGCTTGAGTTACTCTTGAGGAGGTTGGTCCTCTTGTTGGTGATCCCTTAGACACTCGCCGCACTCATTCTCAAACTTCAGTAATCAATCTTTTGAGTCATGTTGTTTCAAATGATCCTCAGAAGTGTTCTAATGCTTCAGGTAATCCAGAGTGGGATAGTGTTATGGATGATGAGTATTCTTCTTTGATGAAGAATCATAATTGGGATCTTGTGTCTCTCCCTAAGGGAAGAAATTTGGTTCAGTGCAAGTGGGTGTATCATACCAAGTATGCAACATATGGTTCTATTGACTATTTCAAGACCTTTGCTTTTGTTGCCAAGATGGATTCTATTCACCTTGTCCTTGCTATAGTTGCATCATAGGGATGGTCATTGTATCAGATGGATGTGAAGAGTGATTTCTTACATGGGGATCTTCATGAGGAGATCTATATGGAGTATCCTCTTGGTTTTTTGTAGGACTCTTCACTTGTTTGAAGGCTTCAATGTTTATTGTATGGTCTCAAACAAGCCCCTCGGGCCTGGTATGTGAAGATGGATAGTTTCTTGCTTGCTTTCAGCTACACTCGCTATCATTTTGATACCACAGTTTATACTCAGAGACATGGAGAGGATATACTCATACTTGTTGTCTATGTGGATGACTTGATTCTCATAAGGAGTTCTACTTCCATGATTCAGAGTACACATCGAGCATTGATGGAGTGATTTTATATGACCTACCTTGGTCTTTAGGTTCATCAGAATTTTGAGGGGATCTTCATTTTCTAGGAGAATTATGCTCTTGATTTGATTTAGAGATTTGGCATGGCTGATTGCAAGCTTGCCCCCACTCCATTCTGGTCAAGTGTTGTACTATCTACTAGTTGTACTACTCCTACAATTGATCCTACCTTGTATTGGCAGTTGGTTGGAAGTCTTTTGTACTTGACACATAGTTGTCCTAATATCTCCTTTGCGGTTGGAATTGAATATTTCTTCTCATAGGAGCCTCATGAGAGTCATTGGAAGACAACCAAACGTATCTTGAGATACATTTAGGGCACTACACATTTTGACATTCATTATACATTAGGAGCTTCTCATATTATGGGATTCACTGGCTCAGATTGAGCTGGTGATGTTAATGATCAAAATTCTACTTTTGGATTTTTATTTTGCCTTGGTTCTAGTCCGATTGCATGGTCATGCAAGAATAAGACTGCTATTGTATTATCATCGACAAAGGCTGAATATCGAGGTGCAGTTTTAGCTAGTTAGGAGGTTTTGTGGCTTCGTCAGTTGATGACTAAGTCTGGATTCCCTTCCACTTAGCCCACTACTCTTTGGTGTGACAATCAAAGTGCCATCCATATTTATCGCAATGTAATGGAGCATCAGTGTACTAAGCATATTGAGATCTACATGCACTTCATTAGGCAACTCATCCAAGATGGTGTTCTCAACTTGGAGTATTTACCTGCAGATTAGCAGGTTGCAGACATCTTCACTAAACCTTTGGTATCGCCTCATTATCTTCAGTTGTGATTGATGCTTGGGGTGAGGGAAGTTGTCCTTGGGGGGTCTTGAGGAGTCCTCCTTCCTTCTTTGGTATTCTTTTCAACTTTTGGAGAGGAGTTTTCTCCAACAAGGTTTTTCTCCTTTTCTCTACTTGTGAGAGTTTTTTGTTTGTACATGGGTACCTCATTAGGCCTTGTTGTCAAGACCCATATTTTACATATTTTTATTGGTTTGTTCCTCCCTAAGTTGCACTTAAGGGGGGTGTTGGTATGAATAAAGTCTTGTATCTAGTTAATTCTTTACTAGGTACTTAAAGGGACTTAGTTCACATGTTAAGTTTACTTAGGATAAAATATTCCTCCTAGAAGTCTTAGTTGTCTTATCTAGACTTCACATCATTCTAGGTAGTTATGAGTTAGTTGTCTCATGTGATAGGATTAAGACACTTGTCATGATCTTGTCTAATACTATCTCTCTACCTTGCCTTTATAAGAAAGGAATCTCTAGCATAGCATTGTATTTGTAGTATTATTGTATATTGTATCATATTGCAATTCTTGTTTGGTGGAATAACAACTTCCATTGTTGCTTCTCTCTATTTCTTGTGAAGGTTATTTGGTGTTGCAGATTGAAGATCTTGGTTGCTCACTTCAACAATATTGAGTTGACATCAATGAAAACACCTATTGCCAACAATTTTTTATGCAATGGTGAGGCTCATTTGTGTCAAAATTCCCTATTTGTGAGTAGCCCACTTAATCTAAACTTTAAAACCCTATTTTCTATTTTTCATACCATCTTCAAAACTAGTGAAATGAAATCCTACTTTGCATTTCTCTAACATCTAACTCTTGGATGGATATTGTTAATGGGATCTATATTGGGTATTGGAAGCTCATGGTTGAGGATGTTTATTTTTTATAGATTTCATCATGTGTTTAATTCTTTCATGGTGGTGACTTGGAGCTCCTCCTTGGAAATATGCAACTATCCTCTTGCATGGTGGCTTTGTTCCTTACCTTGTGGACATCTATAGTGAAAACATGTTCATGTTGGATGATTATTTTTCCCCCCTAGTCGCATGGAAAAAAATAAAATAGTCAAATGAATATATGGAGTGATTATGTTAGGTTCATGATTTCATCCCTTGGTTACATGAAAGCATTAGATTATTATCTACTAGTTATATGTGGATTGTGGAGCTAGTTTGCTTTGTGATCTAAAAGCTCTTAGATAACCTTGCTCCTCCATTTGAATATGGGTTGTGGAGTTGGTTTTTTTGGTGACTTGAAATCTTTTAGACAACTTGGTTCCTCCTTTTTCATGTACTTGGTGACAATTGTGGAATTGGGATTTGGTAGCTTGAATTTCCTAGACAATCCTTATCATTTTTTTATACTTGTGCTTGCATGTTTCATAGTCATGTGGTTTGGGATCTATAGGTTTTTATAGTTTTCCTATTTCAAAATATGTGATTTAGATTTATGAAAAGACTATGTTTAGGGTATTCTAAATGGAAGAAACTATATATTTTCATGGTTGCTCATTAGTTTCCTAAGACTATATTGACTCTAATGTGGATGTTTTTTGGAAAATTGGGTCACCATATCTAGTATTTTTTTGAGGACCTTAAAATATTTTTATCTCTAATTTCCTATTTTCTTCATGTTTTAATTAAGCTAAATGATTTTGACCAAAGCTATGAACTAGAAAGGGTTTTGAAAGGACCTCAAAACATATTTTTTCAAGTTACTAATATTTTTTTGAATCTATTTATTCAATTATTTGAAATTTAAATAGAATTAGTAATGCTTTCCTCCTTTGAGATGTTGAATTTTTTTTGATATTATGAATTATTTGATGAAAATTATATTTGTTTGACCTTTCTTGGTCACCTCATTACATTGTTTTGTTTATTATAGTGAGACAAAGAGGGTTATTTGGAGTACCTAATATAGTTGTACATTGGGACCTATAATAGTTGTATGGTTCATGAGAGCTTATGTTCCATTTTAATGGGAAATGATTTTGGTAATGATTCCGAGCATAACTTTATATCACTTTCTTTTGGAGATTTTGTAATTACAAAGTTAGTTCTATATTCTTGCTTCAATATATTAGTTCTTCTTTCAAAGCTATTAGTGTTGTAGTTTGTAGTTTAACTTTGTGAGATCCATGGATGATCTTTGATTAGGATATTTTTATCATGATGCCATATATAGATTGATATCAATTTCAATGGGATCTTTAGCAATAATATGGTTGTATCAATTTATATGGTTGATCTTGTATAATTGATGTTGGTGTCATTAGGAGATCCTATTACCTAAATTTGATAAATACTGTGAGTTTTCATTGATGTTTTTATCTCTACTAATAGAGGATGGTTATCTTCATGTTTTTTAGATATGTTAACATCTTGGTTTCCATGGAGGACTCTTAAACCTATTTGGTTAAGGTTTTTTTTAATGATCTCCCTTAGAGATGATGTGGTTCTTTTTGTTTTTAAGTATTGATCATTTTCTTGGAGCTTCATGATTTTGTAGGTTATATTTTATTAGGAAATATGACATTAACCTTTCATTCCTATGGAATTCATGTGTCTCCACATTCCTTGGAAATTGTTCTAGAGACATGAGAGGGGAAAAATAAATAATATTGGTTTCCATGACAAATTATAATTTCATTTCAAAGAGGTGAACATATGTCAGTGATAGTTACAAGGAAAAATAGGATAATATTCTTTATAGGCATCCAATTTTGGGAATATGAACAATCATGAGTTGGGTGCCCAAGATTGGAAGGTGAAAGGTTGTCCTATTGTGTGATAAGAAAAGTCATCAGGGAGTTACAAAGCATCCAAAAAGACAAAGGATTGATTGGCTATGGAATAGGCACCCATGTTAAAGCCATATGCATATTATCATTTTATTATTATGTCCATTGGTTGTCCATTATCCCAGGCATTGGTTTTTGCAAGTGCTTTATTGCTTCTTATTTTGGGTTAAAACAATGGTTTTCCCTCCCACAATTTTCTATAAATTGGAGCCATGAGATGGCAGTTTTATGTTGAGTATTACAGTGATGCTAGATTGATAAGATAATAGCAAGAAGTGTATTGTTGTGTATCTCTTCATTGAATATTGATAATACTTTCCCTCTTTCTCATGTGGATTTTTTGCTCAAAATGGTTTCTCCACGTAAATCTGGTGTCTCTTATGGTTTTCTGATTTTTATATTAGTGTTGAATGCACAATCACACATAATCTTATTTTGGAATCTAATTTATAGATTTACAATCACATTCAAAAGTTGTTACTTTAGTTTCATCTTGTTCTCAACTCATTTGAAGTTGGCATCCAGATTAATTAGTTAGATTTTCATGAATACTAGAGAGAATTTTGTGAGGTTGGATATCTAGATTGTAATTATTGATATGTGTTGGAATGATTGCTCATTATCAGAGTTGATGAGAAGCTTTTCCTTTATTGAAATATTTTATTTCTTTGTGTTGTATGCATAGGATAATCTTATATCCCAATCTTGGTTTACTTGATAGGTGAATGATTTGAGAGGTTTTTCTTGCCTAATTATAAAACACATTCTTTATTTGTATATTATCTTCTCATGTGCATTAGTCTTGAGCTTTATTAGTTTTGAGGGCTTGCTGGAAATATGTGCATGATTTTATGGATTTCCATTGTTAGTTTTGTGCTTTGGTACATTGAGCTATGGTAAATAAATAATTTCAAATTGATACACTTTCTTATGTATGTCAAACACCATCCCACTGAAGTAAATGGTTTACCTCAACTTGAAACTACTTCCTTCACTTAGTTGCAATAAATGTGGCCCTTTTCTCACATATATTAACTTGAAGAGTGAAGACAAACTTCACTATCAACCTTGCTAGTGCATGACAACCACATAACATAGGGCACCGAACCATCATGCAATGCATCATTAATAATCTTAATAGCTAGTGAAACAATTTGAAAAACCAGGTTAGTCCCATGAGACTTAAAAATGGAATCATACCTATTGAACTCTTTAATTAAATTGAAGCAAAAATAAAAATCTTCCAACTCACATTTCAATTGAACATATGCCTCACTACCTTGATTAGTTGCACAAGGAATTTCTCATACTCTAACAACTTAAATTGATAAATTTGAAGCTTTGGCACATAATTTTTTTGAGTATTCGACAATTGATTATCAACCTATTATATTTTTTATTGATCAATATCATACCAATTTTATGTTGGTACCAAGTGAAGCGCTCAAACTTAGGCATGTTGTCATCCACCAAAGTTACATTTTCATCATGAAAAAAAAATATACTCAATTCCATTCATTTCAAGGACAACAAGAAACCAACATACCTCACTATTAAATATGTTGATGCATATTTCATCAGCACAAATATTATAACCATGAGACCTTTTCAGTGAGCAACTAAACTCTTTAAATTATCTCATTGTTTAAATCTCTTCTTGGAAAACTATTGTGTTATCAGTGCTATCTGAATCAAACTTGTGGCACATTTCTTCTTCCACATTCACTATTGTAACAACTATTTCTTGTGACCTCATTGAAGCACATTTTGCATGAGGAAGACAAAATGTCTTGCACCAAACAAACATGTTATCATATGCATGTGTGCATGATCACCATATTCACAATCTTCAAGGGCTAGGTTTTCAAATTGAAAATTAGTGAGTACACTAATAAATTACATCAATAAATTTATCATCAAGTGTAGCCACTCTATGTTATCCTCATGCAAACAAACATTAGTAGCTTCAATATCAAAATCAATGACAAAAGGAGGGAAATTCATCAAGAATTTTTTTTTTCTTGTTCATTGTTTACATCACAAGTATGTGTTTACTTTGTAAAATCAACTTCAAAATTTGATCCATTTGATTGCTCAGTCCTATACACCTCTTCCTCTTTTTCCACACATTGCATCTTTAGTGGAATGAGTTGAACCAATTATGCCTCATCATTCAAATTTTCTCCTTTCAGAACTTCATTTTAATGATGTGTTGGCACCTCTCCCTTCTTCACTACCCTTTGTTGCATTAGATCCTTCTTTTTCTCTATCACCTTCCTAGAAACATTGTTGTTCCTTATCTCATTCTCTTCTCATTATAATTTCTTATTCTTTCCGATGAAAACATTAATTGATTTGGTATCAATACTATTTTGTGCAAACATGTGCTTATGTCTCAATTGATATTCATTTATGACTTGCAACATTGTTGCATATGCATGAGATTTGATGTATTGTAATGGTGCCTTGGACTATATAGGTAGATGCGCGAGTACCTTGGTATGTTGCCTTTTGTGAGTGGGTAACTCATACTACCCGCATCAAAACTATGCATATTGGAAAATTCCATATCAACTACATCATACTCACTATATTAATCTTCTCCATTCATGGAATCATATTCTAATGCAAAGGATCAATCATCTTCTTCCTTCTTCACTATACTCATCTTATCCATTTCCTTCACTAGAATGGTGTTTGATAGAGGTAGGAAAGTGCTTTAGTTTGCACCTGAACTAGATGTGAGTAGTGCCTTCACAACTCAAAAGGGCAATACCTTTGTAAACGCAAAATCGGTGTTTTCACTTGTATTCCCACATTCAAAATCTATCTACACTAGGTTGTTAGGAAATTAGCTCACACACATTTACACTTGGTTCAATAGTGCAAACAAAGCCCAAAACCACAATAAGATTGCTAATTCAAACTTTGAAGGTACATTCAAGCATTCCAAAGGCTTAATAGGTCATAAAAAGTAAGAAATGCAATACATACTTACTCTTGAAGGTCACCAAAATTATTTAAACAAGGTAGGATCCATGCATTGGTTCAACTACACTTGATATCCACCTCTCAATTTGAACTTGACATGAAATTTATGAGGCTCTTACCTTGTTTAGAAAATCTATAACAATCTTTGAGAGTGATTATGTATTTCTTTTACTACTCATTTGGAGTGCAAATAAACCTTGAAATTTTCACTTATAAATCTTATTAGGATTTTCATTTTTATTTGCAACCTACACCAAGTGTAAATATGCTTCAAACCCGTATTTCCCCAACAACCTATTGCAAATGGATGTTGATAGGTGGGAATACAAGTGAAAAACCCAATTTCAAATTTAGAAAGGTATAAACCTTTTGAGATGTGGAGGCATCACTCACATCTAGTAGGTGCAAACCTTTATGAAAAAATTGATTAGGTAAACCAATGAGTAAATCTCACTTCCAAATTTGAATTTATAATTTAACCTATCAAAAAAGTAGTTGTCTATAATCTCTAAATTAACTTATAAATTAACCTACAAAGAAAAATGATACAAACATCAAATTTTTTTTTTTAATTTATTTATTTATTTATTTTTCTTAGTGGAGATTTCAACTTCATTTTCACCACAAAATACCCTAATTTGCAACGTGATGAGAATGAGCATGAAGAAAAACTAGAAGAAGATAGGAGTGGCATTAGGGAATGCATAAGAACCCCAACACTTGCTTGAACAAGTTTTCTTGATCTTAAGGATTACATCTTGGCATAAGCTTGGGACAATCACATCAGTAGCATTTGGATTTCTACACTATTAGCTTTACACACGAGCTTTACGAATGCCTTTGCACTTGAAACACCATATAATCTCTTACAATGGAGATTTCAACTTCATTTGCACCATGATATTTGTACCCTAATTTGCCGAATGGTGTGCATGAAAGACCTCACAACATGATCTTATACCAAAATAGTATATAATACCAAAATTGTTTAGATTATAGGTTTTTTAACATTACAACCTGAATGCAAAAGATATCGAGAAAGCTAAGAATTGCAAGCCAACTAAAATATTTTCAAGATTAAGTGGTGCCAATGCCAAAAATATACCAAACTTTATTGGTGAAGATGAAAATGCTGTAAGAGAATGAATAAAAGCAATCCCAGTCTGCTCTCAATCATGCTCATCCGTTGGCTGCCTTGCTCCTCCTTCTATAATGCTCTTTGTACGATTTCTGAAAATGATAACGATTTGGTGAATGCTAGGTCTCCTTCTTGTTCGTTTTTTGGGCTAAAGATGACAAATTTAATGCATGCTGTGCTCTGCCAGCTCATACATGTACCACCATTTAGTACATTGATTTTGACTCTTGTCTTTGAAAGTGTCTAGGGGAGAGGACCCAGTAGTGGAGCGTGTTCCAATAGTTGTGAATGTTTTTGTTAATATAATGCCCAATAGTTGTTTATATAATGCCAATAGTTGTGACTTTACTACTCATAATTAAACAAAATGTATTCTTTTGATCTAAAAAGCAACCAATCACGTGATGCCACATCAGCGCTCAACTACTGGTGATGTGAATGCACAAGTATTGGTAAGGGGTCTAGACGGTGCCCTTTTTGACACCTTGACAAAAAGCATGCTGATGTGGCATCATATTTGATGATGTGGCCCCGAAACTTTTGTTATAAGCAGGGGACTTGCCAAGTAAGCTGCTGTAAAAAAATTGGAGTGATTTGAAATTTCCAAGTAGGATTTTGAGGGACGCGAAGTTAGGTGCACAACTACTGGGTCCTCTCCCCTATATGATATATTTGGGAGTTGCATTTGAAGGATTTTTTGGGAACGGAAAAGAAAATGGGAGACAAATTCTTGATGCTAAAAGAGCACAGGTCAAATGCAACGTCACCATGAGCTGTGAGGTTAACTGATGGATAACTTCAGAGAACTCAACACACCAGTAATACCATTGTTGCCACATTTAAGTAGGTAGTACAAAATTTGGTGACATTTGATTTCAGAATATTACACAGTGATGCCTCAATGTCCTCTACAGTGGCGTATAAATTGTCATATGCATTAAATCGAAAATTGACAGCTCCCACCCTGGCCTGTCCTCTCTCTCAATAATTTGTTTGTGACTGTCCTCTCACTTCCCTCATCACCACCAGATTTCTGACATCATTCTACATGAAATATCTAGTTATTATTTTGTAAAAAGCAAAAGACAGAGTAAAATAAAGGCAAAAGAAAATGTGGGGTAAGTCAGTACTAGAAAGAATGAATAGCTAGTTTTATTTATTGAGGAAATGTAATTATAAATAATAATGCAGTTATAAAACTGCAAGAGAAATAGTATAGAAAAGAAGAATCATTACAAGACAAAGAGTTGTACGAACAGCTCTTAAAAAATTAAGGACACAACAGCAGTATGAGTCGAAGAGATACAGCAAAAAGGACTATAGAGGAACCAATACAAGACAAAGAGCTGTATGAACAGCTCTAAATAAATTATGGACACAGCAGCAACAAAAACTGAAGACTTACAACAAAATGACAGCATTATACATCTTGTAGAATAGAACTTAAACCTTGGCTGATACAAAGTTTTTTCTTGCTCACTAACTGTTCAACCTGTAGTTTGATTTGCCGAATCTGAAAACTCAACGTTTGATTCTTCAAAACGTCCTTCTGAAGCAAAGGAAACAAGGCAGCAAAACAAAACAATATATCAGAATAAAGCCTTAAAAACATAACTTCCTGAATGAATAGTTTTTAGTAACTTCTATAGATTAAAAACAGTCCATGGAACAATCAGTTTTGTTATTTTTATTTTTTATATTTCAATAATTTTCTTATTCAAATCTATGATGAGTTATAGTGAGTTCTCAAGAGTCTTTTCATTGAATAAATTGTATCAAGAAACATTGTCAAGATATTAGCATGTTTGTCCCTGATATTTCTGAAGGCATAACAAAGTATTTTTCTGATTCCACTCTTCTGATAGTGCAAAAAATACACACCGTTTCTTCTTATGTTTCTTTGGATTTTTCCACAGTCTCATTCCACATTAGAGTTGATGAGAGTTAATTCTTAATTGAACAATACAAATCTTGACTCTCCACAAATACTAGGACCTAACTTTTTTTTTGTGTTGATGATCACATGTGAAATTGAACTCCTCAAAATAATATTTCTTATTTGAAAATTGTCACCAGTACTGAGATATTTGGGGTTTGTGCTGGCAGCTCTTCCATAGTGAATTAGTGCGTTCCCACGGGTTCATGTAAATTCATTGTCAGCAATTCACCACCAGCAATTCACCGCCAACAATTCACCGCTAGCAATTCTTCGCCGTGACATATTCATCGCATATACAATTCACCACCAGCAATTCATCGTCATGGTATATTCACCACGTATACCTTTTCTATGCATTCAACAAAATCTCTATACTTTTTCTTTTTTGGGTGCTTTTGGCCACTTAAAAAATTGAAAAATGTATTTGTGGTGAATATACCACAACAATGAATTACTGGAGATGAACTGTATATGTGATGAATATGTCACAATAATAAATTGCTTACATTAAATTGTTGATGGTGAATTGCTAGTAATGAATTATTAGATGATAAATTGCTGACGATGAATTTCTGCTCATAAATTGATGGCGATGAATTTTCCTAAAGCCTGTTCCCACATAAGTGAAGGAGCAGCAACTCTGTTGTCTGTGCTGCGTTCGCCTGGGCCATCACCAAACCATCATTCATACAAATCTAATCTTCAAAGTAATGACAATAAAAGACGCCTGTAAGACCCATATATTAGTGTTAAATGAGTATTGTACTGATATGCAACCATATTAATTCAGTCTGCATTACCATGATTTTAACACGGTAACCCCCAGCTCATAGACATAACACGTAATAAATGACTTCAGTCTGCATTTTGTACACAAATTTGAAAAGCCTATGCATCATTCCTCTATCCGTTGATTTACTTATTTATCCAGTCGACACTTGATCCACCCCTATTATGCCCGGAGGACCTTTGAAGGAAGCGAATTAACGAGTTTGCTATGGAAATCACGTAGTTCGAAATTCCTACTAGGGTATGAAAGTATTCATGCCAACTATTGAAACTGAAAAAGTAGGATGTTATGGTTGAAACACATGTATGCAAATTGTAGAATTTTGAACTTTTATAGAGAATTTGAATAACTAGTCACGAAAATTTGAGTCTTGGACCATCACAGAAAGCTTGGGCTTAAAAGAAAAAATAATGGAGAACTTTATACCTTCACATTGAATAAAAGCTATTCCCTTAAATTAAATGTAAATCCCTTTGAACTGATAAAGCACAGATAACCCCCCACACATAGTAGACATGTATGCAAACTGTGGAGTTTTCAAACTACTATATGTATGTTAAAATGATGTTCACAAACTCATGTGAGTATAGTACCAAACCTTGTTCACAAATTCAATGGGAAATTGAGTTAGAATGAGTATATTGTGAAGAGTAAATTGAAATCTCTCTTGTTGGTAAATGCAATTTGGATGAAGAATTGTTGAACTAATACATACAAAAATTTGTTTTATTAGAGGAACCTTATTGTAAAACTCTGCAGATCTTTAAAGATAAATGATCAAGCACAGATAAACAAATTTGCATAAACTGATTTCTGTATATAAATCAAATGCAAATTTTCAAATATATAGCTTCCGTAAATCAGGGAATAACAGAGAGTTTTCTTTAGTAAGCTTATAGTGAGCAAGCTGTTAACTATTGAAGAGCACTTGCGTAACAATGAGCATGATGCAGTTACAAGTTGGAAACAACCAGTTGTAACAGAGAGTTAATTGCGCTAACACCCCCCTTTAAGTCTAATTAAGGAGACAAAATCCTAAAGAGAGGAAAGAGGAAAGAGAGAAAACCCTTTGGGAACAAAAACCCCCCTTAAACAAAAACTAATTGAGCATGGCAGCTACTATGTTGCAGTATCCTTCACCCCATTGGTGGTCTTGCAAAGAGTGAAACTTGAGCTCAGTGAAAGTCTTCGTGAAGATGACAGTAGTCTGTTCAGAAGTGGGACAGCATTGCAAGTCGATGAAGAATGCTTGAAAACAAAAGATGACCTAGTGTCTACAAACAACATGTCTTCCCTTAGGAAGAAACAAATTGATAGGATGATGAAGAAGCCTCTTCATGTCCAACTGAAAGAAGGAAGGATGAGGTCTCAACATGTGTGTCTTTAAAAACTAAGGAGTCTCCAAGCTTGAATAAGCCACAAAATAATCATGGTCAAAATCAACCAAGAAATATGATATATCAAGTGAAAGAGGAAACTCATAAATGTCAATCTCCAAAGACAATGAAGATGGGCCAACAAATGTGCTGAAACTGTAATCAAAGAGGAGAGAAACCCCCTCAAGCACGTGCCCTCCAAATCTGAAATATGTGTCTCCATAAACAATTTTGAAACTCCTGTCAAGAGATCATCCCAGAAAGTTGAATCAGGAAGACTATGAAAGCCCTGTTGCAAGACGCCATTGGAATCTTTTGAAGAAGCACGAAACCATCATGCAATGCATCATTAATAATCTCAATAGCTAGTGAAACAATTTGAAAAACCAGGTTAGTCCCACAAGACTTAAAAATGGAATCATACCTATTGAACTTTTTAATTAAATTGAAGCAAAAATAAAAATCTTCCAACTCACATTTCAATTGAACATATGCCTCACTATCTTGATTAGTTGCACAAGGAATTTCTTATACTCTAACAACTTAAATTGATAAATTTGAAGCTTTGGCACATAATTTTTTTTGAGTATTCGACAATTGATTATCAACCTATTATATTTTTTATTGATCAATATCATACCAATTTTATGTTGGTACCAAGTGAAGCGCTCAAACTTAGGCATGTTGTCATCCACCAAAGTTACATTTTCATCATGAAAAAAAAAATACTCAATTCCATTCATGTCAAGGACAACAAGAAACCAACATACCTCACTATTAAATATGTTGATGCATATTTCATCAGCACAAATATTATAACCATGAGACCTTTTTAGTGAGCAACTAAACTCTTTAAATTATCTCATTGTTTAAATCTCTTCTTGGAAAACTATTGTGTTATCAGTGCTATCCGAATCAAACTTGTGGCACATTTCTTCTTCCACATTCACTATTGTAACAACTATTTCTTGTGACCTCATTGAAGCACATTTTGCATGAGGAAAACAAAATGTCTTGCACCAAACAAACATGTTATCATATGCATGTGTGCATGATCACCATATTCACAATCTTGAAGGGCTAGGTCTTCAAATTGAAAATTAGTGAGTACACTAATAAATTAAATCAATAAATTTATCATCAAGTGTAGCCACCTCTATGTTATCCTCATGCAAACAAACATTAGTAGCTTCAATATCAAAATCAATGACAAAAGGAGGGAAATTCATCAAGAAAAAAAATATTTTCTTGTTCATTGTTTACATCACAAGTATGTGTTTACTCTGTAAAATCAACTTCAAAATTTGATCCATTTGATTGCTCAGTCCTATACACCTCTTCCTCTTTTTCCACACATTGCATCTTTAGTGGAATGATTTGAACCAATTATGCCTCATCATTCAAATTTTCTCCTTTTAGAACTTCATTTTAATGATGTGTTGGCACCTCTCGCTTCTTCACTACCCATTGTTGCATTAGATACTTCTTTTTCTCTATCACCTTCCTAGAAACATTGTTGTTCCTTATCTCATTCTCTTCCCATTATAATTTCTTATTCTTTCCGATGAAAACATTAATTGATTTGGTATCAATACTATTTTGTGCAAACATGTGCTTATGTCTCAATTGATATTCATTTATAAATTGCAACATTGTTGCATATGCATGAGATTTGATGTATTTTAATGGTGCCTTGGACTATATAGGTAGATGCATGAGTACCCTGGTATGTTGCCTTTTGTGAGTGGGTAACTCGTACTACCCGCATCAAAACTATGCATATTGGAAAATTCCATATCAACTACATCATACTCACTATATTAATCTTCTACATTCATGGAATCATATTCTAATGCAAAGGATCAATCATCTTCTTCCTTCTTCACTATACTCATCTTATCCATTTCCTTCACTAGAATGGTGTTTGATAGAGGTAGGAAAGTGCTTTAGTTTGCACCTGAACTAGATGTGAGTAGTGCCTTCACAACTCAAAAGGGCAATACCTTTGTAAATGCAAAATCGATGTTTTCACTTGTATTCCCACATTCAAAATCTATCTACACTAGGTTGTTAGGAAATTAGCACACACATTTACGCTTGGTTCAATAGTGCAAACAAAGCCCAAAACCACAATAAGATTGCTAATTCAAACTTTGAAGGTAAATTCAAGCATTCCAAAGGCTTAATAGGTCATAAAAAGTAAGAAATGCAATACATACTTACTCTTGAAGGTCACCAAAATTATTTAAACAAGGTAGGATCCATGCATTGGTTCAACTACACTTGATATCCACTTCTCAATTTGAACTTGACATGAAATTTATGAGGCTCTAACCTTGTTTAGAAAATCTATAACAATCTTTGAGAGTGATTATGTATTTCTTTTACTACTCATTTGGAGTGCAAATAAACCTTGAAAATTTCACTTATAAATCTTATTAGGGTTTTCATTTTTATTTGCACCCTACACCAAGTGTAAATGTGTTTCAAATCCCTATTTCCCCAACAACCTATTGCAAATGGATGTTGATAGGTGGGAATACAAGTGAAAACCCCAATTTCAAATTTAGAAAGGTATAAACCTTTTGAGATGTGGAGGCATCACTCACATCTAGTTGGTGCAAACCTTAATGAAAAAATTGATTAGGTAAACCAATGAGTAAATCTCACTTCCAAATTTGAATTTATAATTTAACCTATCAAAAAAGTAGTTGTCTATAATCTCTTAATTAACTTATAAATTAACCTACAAAGAAAAATGATACAAACATCAAAAGTATATGTATTTTTTTCTTAGTGGAGATTTCAACTTCATTTTCACCACAAAATACCCTAGTTTGCAAAGTGATGAGAATGAGCATGAAGAAAAACTAGAAGAAGATAGGAGTGGCATTAGGGAATGCATAAGACCTCCAACACTTGCTTGTACAAGTTTTCTTGATCCTAAGGATTACATCTTGGCATAAGCTTGGGACAAACACATCAGTAGCATTTGGGTCAAAAGTAAAAAGTACCTAGAACACTTACACTGCCCCAAATGTCTAGAAAGCCATGAATGTTGATGGCCCACTTCTTTTGCATGTTGTAGGGATTTCTACACTATTAGCTTTACACATGAGCTTTACAAATGCCTTTGCACTTGAAACACCATATAATCTCTTACAATGGAGATTCAACTTCATTTGCACCATGATATTTGTACCCTAATTTTTCGAATGGTGTGCATGAAAGACCTCACAACATGATCTTATACCAAAATAGTATATAATACCAAAATTGTTTAGATTATAGGTTTTTTAACATTACAACCTAATTGCAAAAGATACCGAGAAAGCTAAGAATTGCAAGCCAACTAAAATATCTTCAAGATTAAGTGGTGCCAATGCCAAAAATATACCAAACTTTATTGGTGAAGATGAAAATGCTGTAAGACAATGAATAAAAGCAATCCCAGTCTGCTCTCAATCATGCTCATCCATTGGCTGCCTTGCTCCTCCTTCTATAATGCTCTTTGTACGATTTCTGAAAATGATAACGTTTTGGTGAATGCTAGGTCTCCTCCTTGTTCGTTTTTTGGGCTAAAGATTACAAATTTAATGGATGCTGTGCTCTGCCAGCTCATACATGTACCACCATTTAGTACATTGAATTTGACTCTTGTCTTTGAAAGTGTCTATATGATATAGGGGAGAGGACCCAGTAGTCGTGCACCCTAACTTCGCACTTCTAATTATCCTACGTCGAAATTTCAAATCACTTCCAATTTTTTACAGCAGTTTACTTGGCAAGTTCTCTGTTTATAACTAAGGTTTCAGGGCCACATCATCAAATATGATGCCACATCAGCATGTGTTTTTGTCAGGGTGTCCAAAAAGGCCCCAAAAAATAGTGAGACCAATTCTCGTGCATTACATCATGAGTAGTTGAGCGCTGATGTGGTATCACATGATTGGTTGCTTTTTAGATCAAAAGCATACATTTTGTTTAATTATGGGTAGTCAAATCACAACTATTAGACATTATATAAATGAGTATTGGGTATTATATTTACGATTGGGTGCATGACTATTTGACCCCGCACGACTATTGGGCCCTCTCCCCTATTTGGGAGTTGCATTTGAAGGATTTTTTGGGAACAAAAAAGAAAATGGGAGACAAATTATTGATGCTAAAAGAGCACAGGTCAAATGCAACGTCACCATGAGCTGTGAGGTTAACTGATGGATAACTTCAGAGAACTCAACACACCAGTAATACCATTGTTGCCACATTTAAGTAGGTAGTACAAAATTTGGTGACATTTGATTTCAGAATATTTCACAGTGATGCCTCAATGTCCTCTACAGTGGAGCTGGCTACGCAGCCTACAAAACAGAATGCCCATGCCATGGACTGCTATGTCATTCCCACCTGCATCCCATGGGGACGGCTCCGTGCAATCCTGCAGCCGTCAGATTTTGTTAGAGCGTACTGTCGCTACCTGCTGCAACTTTGTTAGGGGTTTTATTTAAAAAATAAAATATGTTAAGCTGCATATGATTTTTTTTAACGAATATTTAACACTTAAAAGTAAAATATTTTTTAACTGCATTAGACTTTTTTTTTAGGCATATGTTTTATTAACATATTTTATATTTTATAGATATTGAATATGAATATTTTAAGTTAAATATAATATAATATATGAACATCTATATATAATATATATTAATGTTAATATATATATATTATTAAATATTATTATGATATCTTATATTATATTATATTATGACGCATTACTAAATATTTTTATGTTATCTTATATTTAAAAATAAATTTTTAGTTGATTTAATTTTTTACTTATCTAATACGATTATTTTTTCTTTTCAAATACCAAAAAATTAACATAATTTTGAAATATCTATATATAATATATATTAATGTTAATATATATTATATAAATTTATATTATATTATTATATTATGTAATTTTATAATATATTATTAAATATTATTATGATATCTTATCTTATATTATATTATGATATGTTATTAAATATTATTATGCTATCTTATATTTAAAAATAAATTTTAACTTGATTTAATTTTTTACTTATCTAATACAGTTATTTTTTCTTTTTAAATAATAAAAAATTTAACATAATTTTGAAATATTTATATATAATATATATTAATGTTAATATATATATATATATATATAAAATTATATTATGTAATTTTATAATACATTATTAAATATTATTATGATATCTTATATTATATTATATTGTGATACATTACTAAATATTATTAACATTAATATATATTATATATAGATATTTCAAAATTATGCTAATTTTTTTATTATTTGAAAAGAAAAAATAATTGTATTAGATAAATAAAAAAATAAATCAACTAAAAATTTATTTTTAAATATAAGATAACATAATAATATTTAGTAATGTATCATAATATAATATAATATAATATAAAATATCATAATAATATTTAATAATATATGTTAATATTAATATATATTAATAATGTATTATAAAATTATATAATATAATATATATATATATAAACATTAATATATATTATATATAGATATTCATATATTATATTATATTTAACTTAAAATATTCATATTCAATATCTATAGAATATAAAATATGTTAATAAAACATATGCCTAAAAAAAAACACTGATGCAGTTAAAATCTTTTAGTTTAAGTGTTAAATATTCGTTAAAAAAAATCATATGCAGCGTAACATATTTTATTTTTTAAATAAAACCTCTGACAAACTTGCAGCAGGTAGCGACAGTACGGCTCTGACAAAGTCTGACGGCTGCAGGATTGCACGGAGCCGTCCCTATGGGATGCAGGTGGGAATGACATAGCAGCCCATGGCATGGGCATTCTGTTTTGTAGGCTGCGTAGCCAGCTCCCTCTACAGTGGCGTATAAATTGTCATATGCATTAAATCGAAAATTGGCAGCTCCCACCCTGGCCTGTCCTCTCTCTCAATAATTTGTTTGTGACTGTCCTCTCACTTCCCTCATCACCACCAGATTTCTGACATCATTCTACATGAAATATCTAGTTATTATTTTGTAAAAAGCAAAAGACAGAGTAAAATAAAGGCAAAAGAAAATGTGGGGTAAGTCAGCACTAGAAAGAATGAATAGTTTTTTTATTGAGGAAATGTAATTATAAATAATAGTGCAGTTATAAAACTGCAAGAGAAATAGTATAGAAAAGAAGAATCATTACAAGAAAAAGAGTTGTACGAACAGCTCTTTAAAAAATTAAGGACACAACAGCAGTATGAGTCGAAGAGATACAACAAAAAGGACTATAGAGGAACCAATACAAGACAAAGAGCTGTATGAACAGCTCTAAATAAATTATGGACACAGCAGCAACAAAAACTGAAGACTTACAACAAAATGACAGCATTATACATCTTGTAGAATAGAACTTAAATCTTGGCTGATACAAAGTTTTTTCTTGCTCACTAACTGTTCAACCTGTAGTTTGATTTGCCGAATCTGAAAACTCAACGTTGGATTCTTCAAAACGTCCTTCTGAAGAAAATGAAACAAGGCAGCAAAACAAAACAATATATCAGAATAAAGCCTTAAAAAATAACTTCCTGAATGAATAGTTTTTAGTAACTTCTATAGATTAAAAACAGTCCATGGAACAATCAGTTTTGTTATTTTTATTTTTTATATTTCAATAATTTTCTTATTCAAATCTATGATGTGTTATAGTGAGTTCTCAAGAGTCTTTTCATTGAATAAATTGTATCAAGAAACATTGTCAAGATATTAGCATGTTTGTCCCTGATATTTCTGAAGGCATAACAAAGTATTTTTCTGATTCCACTCTTCTGATAGTGCAAAAAATACACACGGTTTCTTCTGATGTTTCTTTGGATTTTTCCACGGTCTCATTCCACATTAGAGTTGATGAGAGTTAATTCTTAATTGAACAATACAAATCTTGACTCTCCACAAATACTAGCACCTAACTTTTTTTTGTGTTGATGATCACATGTGAAATTGAACTCCTCAAAATAATATTTCTTATTTGAAAATTGTCACCAGTACTGAGATATTTGGGGTTTGTGCTGGCAGCTCTTCCATAGTGAATTAGTGCGTTCCCACGGGTTCATGTAAATTCATCGTCAGCAATTCAATACCAGCAATTCACCGCCAACAGTTCACCGCTAGCAATTCTTCGCCGTGATATATTCATCGCATATACAATTCACCACCAGCAATTCATCGTCATGGTATATTCACCACGTATACCTTTTTTATGCATTCGACAAAATCTCTATACTTTTTCTTTTTTGGGTGCTTTTGGCCACTTAAAAAATTGAAAAATGTATTCGTGGTGAATATACCACGACAATGAATTACTGGAGATGAATTGTATATGTGATGAATATGTCACAATAATAAATTACTTACATTAAATTGTTAATGGTGAATTGCCAGTGATGAATTATTAGATGATAAATTGCTGATGATGAATTTCTGATAGTAAATTGATGGCAATGAATTTTCCTAAAGCCTGTTCCCACATAAGTGAAGGAGCAGCAACTCTGTTGTCTGTCCTGCGTTCGCCTGGGCCATCACCAAACCATCATTCATACAAATCTAATCTTCAAAGTAATGACAATAAAAGACGCCTGTAAGACCCATATATTAGTGTTAAATGAGTATTGTACTGATATGCAACCATATTAATTCTGTCTGCATTACCAAGATTTTAACACGGTAACTCCCAGCTCATAGACATAACACGTAATAAATGACTTCAGTCTGCATTTTGTACACAAATTTGAAAAGCCTATGCATCATTCCTCTATCCGTTGATTTACTTATTTATCCAGTCGACACTTGATCTACCCCTATTATGCCCGGAGGACCTTTGAAGGAAGCGAATTAACGAGTTTGCTATGGAAATCACGTAGTTCGAAATTCCTACTAGGGTATGAAAGTATTCATGCCAACTATTGAAACTGAAAAAGTAGGATGTTATGGTTGAAACACATGTATGCAAATTATAGAATTTTGAACTTTTATAGAGAATTTGAATAACTAGTCAAGAAATTTGAGTCTTGGACCATCACAGAAAGCTTGGGCTTAAAAGAAAAAATAATGGAGAACTTTATACCTTCACATTGAATAAAAGCTATTCCCTTAAATTAAATGTAAATCCCTTTGAACTGATAAAGCACAGATAACCCCCCACACATAGTAGACATGTATGCAAACTGTGGAGTTTTCAAACTACTATATGTATGTTAAAATGATGTTCAAACTCATGTGAGTATAGTACCAAACCTTGTTCACAAGTTCAATGGGAAATTGAGTTAGAATGAGTATATTGTGAAGAGTAAACTGAAATCTCTCTTGTTGGTAAATGCAATTTGGATGAAGAATTGTTAAACTAATATATACAAAAATTTGTTTTATTAGAGGAACTTGTAAAATTCTGCAGATCTTTAAAGATAAATGATCAAGCACAGATAAACAAATTTGCATAAACTGATTTCTGTATATAAATCAAATGCAAATTTACAAATATATAGCCTTCGTAAATCAGGGAATAACAGAGAGTTTCTTTTAGTAAGCTTATAGTGAGCAAGCTGTTAACTATTGAAAAGCACTTGCGTAACAATGAGCATGATGCAGTTGCATGTTGGAAACAACCAGTTGTAACAGAGAGTTAATTGCGCTAACACCCCCCTTTAAGTCTAATTAAGGAGACAAAATCCTAAAGAGAGGAAAGAGGAAAGAGGGAAAACCCTTTGGGAACAAAAACCCCCCTCAAACAAAAACTAACTGAGCATGGCAGCTACTATGTTGCAGTATCCCTCACCCCATTGGTGGTTCTGCAAAGAGTGAAACTTGAGCTCAGTGAAAGTCTTCGTGAAGATGACAGTAGTCTGTTCAGGAGTGGGACAGCATTACAAGTCAATGAAGAATGCTTGAAAACAAAAGATGACCCAGTGTCTACAAACAACATGTCTTCCCTTAGGAAGAAACAAATCGATAGGATGATGAAGAAGCCTCTTCATGTCCAACTGAAAGAAGGAAGGATGAAGTCTCAACATGTGTGTCTTTAAAAACTAAGGAGTCTCCAAGCTTGAATAAGCCACAAAATAATCATGGTCAAAATCAACCAAGAAATATGATAAATCAAGTGAAAGAGGAAACTCATAAATGTCAATCTCCAAAGACAATGAAGATGGGCCAACAAATGTGCTGAAACTGTAATGAAAGAGGAGAGAAACCCCCTCAATTACGTGTCCTCCAAATCTGAAATATGTGTCTCCATAAACAATTTTGAAACTCCTGTCAAGAGATCATCCCAGAAAGTTGAATCAGAAAGACTATGGAAGCCCTGTTGCAAGAAGCCATTGGAATCTTTTGAAGAAGCAACACAAAACTCAGAAGCAACAGCAAATGCAAGGACAAAAGAGTGGTCAAAAGTCTTTTCATTGAATAAATTGTCTCAAGAAATATTGTCAAGATATTAGCATGTTTGTTTCTGATGTTTCTGAGGCATAATAAAGTGTCTTTCTGATTCCACTGTTCTGATAGTGCAAAAAATACACACCCTTTCTTCTGATGTTTCTTTAGGTTTTCCATGGTCTCATTCCACATTAGAGTTGACGACAGTTAGTTCTTAATTGAACATTACAAATCTTGATTCTCCACAAATACTAACCCCTAACTTTTTTTTTGTTGATCACATGTGAAATTGAACTCCTCAAAATAATATTTCTTATTTGAAAATTGTCACCGGTACTAAGATATTGGGGCTTGTGCTGGCAGCTCTTCCATAGTGAATTAGTGCATTCCCTTGGGTTCAGATAAATTCATCGCCAGCAATTAACCGTCAACAATTCACCGCTAGTAATTCATCACTGTAACATATTCATCGCATATACAATTTGGCGATGCATTGATAGAAGTGAATTGGACGAATTGTATATGTGATGAATATGTCACGAGGATGAATTGTGACAGTGTATTGTTGATAGTGAATTGCTGATGATGAATTGTTGATGGTGAATTACTGACGGTGAATTTTCCTAAAGCCCGTTTCCACATAAGTGAAGGAGCAACAACTGTCTGCTTGCTGTGTTCACCTGGGCCATCACCAAACCATCATTCATACAAATCCAATCTTCAAAGTAACGACAATAAAAGACGCATGTAAGACACATATATTAGTTTTAAATGAGTATTGTACTGATATGCAACCATATTAATTCAGTCTGCATTACCAAGATTTTAACAAGGTAACTCCCAGCTCATAGACATAACACGTAATAAATGACTTCAGTCTTCATTTTGTAAACAAATTTGAAAAGCCTATGTATCATTCCTCTATCCGTTGATTTACTTATTTATCCAGTCGACACTTGATCCACCCCTATTATGTCCGGAGGACCTTTCAAGGAAGCGAATTAACGAGTTTGCTATGGAAACCATGTAGTTCGAAATTCCTACTAGGGTATGAAAGTATTCATGCAAACTATTGAAACTGAAACAGTAGGATGTTATGGTTGAAACAGCCTTTGTAGACATCTATGCAAATTGTAGAACTTTGAAACTTTTATAGAGAACTTGAATAACTAGTGAAGGAATTTGAGTCTTGGGCCATCACAGAAAGCTTGGGCTTAAAAGAAAAAATGGAGAACTTTATACCTGCACATTGAATAAAAGCCATTCCCTTAAATTAAACGTAAATCCCTTTGAACTGATAAAGCAAAAATAATCCCCCACACATAGTAGACATGTATGCAAACTGTGGAGTTTTCAAACTACTATATGTATGTTTAAATGATGTTCACAAACTCATGTGAGTACAGTACCAAACCTTGTTCACAAATTCAATGGGAAATTGAGTTAGAATGAGTATATTGTGAAGAGTAAACTGAAATCTCTGTTTGTTGGTGAATGCAATTTGGATGAAGTAGAATTGTTGAATTAATGCATACAAAAATTTGTTTCATTAGAGGAACCTTATAACCAACTTACTAATATATGATCATAACTCTATAATGATTATGAACGTTAAAGTAAAAGAATTTATAAACATAGAAGGGACAAATAGAGCATTCAATTTCTCTATTTAGATAAGATCCTAAAAACTCCATGATTAAACAATAACAATGAATAATCCATGGTATTACATAGTTGCTAAAATCTATTGTTACAAGGTCTAAAGTGGTGTCACTATAACCTTGACTAGAAAGCATTTTGATATGATAATTTAAATTAGTATCATACACAAGCCCCAGATTGATTGTCTTAGCTACATTTATTTGGAATGCACCATATCCAAATTCTCCATCCCCACTGCGAGGCAACCATGTATTCATAATATATGCTACATTGTAAGTTAAATTGTAAAGATTTAGCAATTGATAATCTTGCAAGGAAATTTAGAACCTTGGTAAACTTAAATATTATGTAGATAGATCCCCAAAGATATTAATATATAAACATAATTAAATTTAAAAATCTTAAATAAAGTTTAAGAACCTACTCTCTCTCTCTCTCTCTCTCTATATATATATATATATATATATATATATGAGGGGTAAATGAAGGATAACACCTATAGTCATTGTTGTGGGTAAAAAACTGATTGTTTTATGTTCTATCCATTTAGAAGTATGATATTTTGATTTAGTATCATACTATACTAACCTTAGATTCTTTCAAGTTAGTTTAGTAATTGGAACCTTAAGAGAGTTGCTCACTAGTGAAACTTTGCAAGTGAGAGTGAAAAAGTTGGATAGATGTACTATGCTCAATTATTTTATGTTATAATTTATATTAATGTCATGAAAGTATTCTACAAAATGTGTATGGTTTCATTTGAAGTAACCTACACTATAGAGTATCTATTTGGTTGATTAAGGGCTTGCTAATAGATGGGTGAAAAGGTAATTTGTCAATGGATGGGTTCATATGACCCATCCATCTCCTAAAAAAAGTATTTCTTAAGAGTGGGGACTAAGAGTGCTACCCTACTTCTCTATGTTTAAAACATGTTACACTAAATTAACTAAGTGCTTCCTCTTTCTTTTCCAGAGCTACCTATATCTCTTGCATAACTTATGTTTCATATTTCCTAGCACTTGATTTCTATTGATATAATTTTGAACAAGGTCCCCATGTATTTCCCATAATGCTCATCTAAAACTAAAATATATCATTAGGAACTAAAGGATAGAGGATTTTTCATTTGATACAATAAATTATAGTATGAATTGCCCTCCTAGACATGTATGAAAAATGTAGAACCAAAAGCATAAGACATATATTATTTAATTTTTTTTGGATGTAATAAAAGCTTACTTTATCATTTTTTTTTAATTTCTTCTATGTTATTAGTAGAATCAAAGAACTTAAAAATATCCACTTCTAATTTTTGTATCTCTCCTAAAGATGTGCCCTCTACCCATGTTTAAAATTTCTCTGTTATAACCCACCAAATCTTTACCTATCTAACATAACATAATTTATTCATTTGCACATGAAATTAACTAAATATTTTATTGAACTCCTCAATGAGGTTGTAGGTTGACTTACATTTCTCTTAGTATCCACTAGCATACTGCAATCTTAGTTGAGATCTCTACCATCTATAATATATATAGTAATATCAAGCTCAATAGCTTTAAATAATAAAACCATCAAACAAGAAACTACAATTAATAATATACTCTTTTACCTTACATTAAATTTCATAAATTTATATTGATTGGCTATTAATAAAATGTTTCTTTTCTTAACTCATAAAAGAAGGAATTTTACCTTAAATAGCATGGACTATGGCTCGAAATCACTAGTACTCAAATATTATTAATGAAATTAATGTGTGAATAGGAATATAATATTACAATGTATTTCAGTGGATTGAGATGTTGTGTCATGAAGATAACTTATGTAATTTATAATATTAGGTGATGAGAGGGCCTTCACTGGAATTAAGGTACCCTTCTAATATATTACTAGGAGGAGGTCTATATAAAGAAGGTGAATATCATTGTAAGTATATGTGTTGAATATGATATTATATTTTAGGTCTCTTAGATATATATCATGGATTGGATTCTTCTATAATTAGTATTGCATGGTGTTACCCTACCTTAAGGGTTTATTGCATTTTCACATATGATGGATACTAGGGCATCTTGGCCTATAAGTAGCTCTTGTGTGGTATGAGATTTATATTTTACATTAAATTATTCATATTATTATATCTACATGAATCTTATCAAGTTGTATCAGAGCATGATATTGATAGCTCTAGGAAAATTCACTGTCAACAATTCACCACTGGAAAATTCACCACCATTGAAAATTAATTGCTAAAAATTCATGCAATTAATTTTTCGCTCGGTGAATTGTCATGGTGGTGAATTTTCCCATGATGAATTGTTGGCGGTGAATTTTCCCTTGGTGAAATTGCTGTATGCCGATATTGACACCTAGAAACCAAGAAACATGGCATTTTATAGAGTTGGGAGGGTCAAATTATGAAGGGAATATCTCTCACCATTGGTAATAATTCATTAATTTATGGAAAGTTGATCAAAGAGTAAATTGGTTATACTATAGTTCATATTTGAGCTCATTTAGAGTAGATCTAAGGGAGTTCTTGGAAAATTAATGTTCCCACCAAATTCTCTCCAAGGGTAGAAAAATAGTGATTTTTCCCTAAATTCTAGAGGGTTAAATGATGGCACATGGATCCACATATAATTCTCATTGGGGTCATTTGGATTAGTTTTGATAAATTTATTACAATTTTGTAATTTTCGTGAATTCTTTCTCCAATTCATAAATCACATTTTTTTTGTTCTTTTAATTTCTAGAATGATCATAAAAATTCACTAGGGTTCGATTAATTTCTCCTTTTGTTTTTGAAGTTGACTACATCATGAATTGGTTGGATCAAACTTTGGTCAACTATATTTGGTAAAAGGGTAATCTATTGAATAGTTTTTCTTGAAACCCTAGTTTCAATTGAGTGTTCTATTTTTTATGGAAGTGGAAATGTATTAGATTGGCTGCATAAATATTAAATGTTTTCTATTTAAATATATATTAGAGAACATATCTTTCTCTATAATTAACAAGTGAATCTCGACATTGTTATGCATCATTACAAAATTTCTTTTCTTCTTTTGATGAATTTGAACAAGATTTTTTAGATAGATTGGTTGTTGAAGAACAAGAACAAGAAATAGAATAAGAATAGTATTAGAAAGATGAGGAGGAAGAAGGAGAAGGAGAATTAAATGACAAGATGATGAAGGATATAGGTACATTCAATTTAGATCTAAGGAAAGAAGATCTAATTCTTCAATTCCATTGTTGTATTCAAAATTAAAAATGTAATTGTTACTATAAAACCTACCAATAAGTATGAATTCATCAAAATGGAATTATCCAAGAACCTATATATACATAAAAAGAAAAACAAGGATATCAAAATAGAGGCTAAAGATATTCAAAATTTTGAATATTTGAAGCTCTCTATGGATAAGTATGTTTTGCATTAAAAAAATGATTCTTTGGATATGGATTGGTTGGATAATATCATTGGTTATCCTTTGGAACAATAATTATTAATGTGCAAAAGAAGCTCATGAAGCTTGGCATAGGAGGAAAAAATATTACATTACCAGATATTATATAATCAAGACCAAATGAATGCCAATGTAGAGAAAGCGTTAGAAGTTATTGAAAATTTTACTAAAGAAGAAAAAGATAAACAAGAGGAAATTTATATAAATAAGAAAGAGGAAGATTTTGAGCCCCTTCCTGAGTTGAAAAACCAAAGCAATAAAAAAGGGTGAATAATTAGAGATAGCTCCAAAGATAACAAATGGCACAATATATCAACATCCAAATTATTGCGAAAGGGAATAATCATAGAGGAAACCATCATGGATGCATGATAGTACATGTAATAGAAAATACAATGAGTATGGATCTACATGGAATTAAAGGAATAATTGCAACAATTAAAGGTATCATAGGACTAATGACTACTCATTAAAAAATGACATATCTTGTATGATGAAGAATGAAATTAGATGGGTACAAAAAAATATGGATCAAGGATGGGATATAGATATCATAAGGTTAAAACCACTTTGGATATTAACTATATATTGTTGGATGGTTGGTCAAGTCATCATATTTTCAATAACTTAACAAAAATCATACTATTTGGCTTCTTCTCATGTTTTAGAGACAAGACATGTCGAGGAGGGATGAAATTTTATGTACCTAGGGATATGATATATAATGTATATAAGTGGATGAAGATGTTTTTAGAGCTCCTTATATGTCCAATCAATTGATGTAGACAATGCATACATACAACTTAACGAACCAAAAAATTATTTATTAAGTAATTCATTGTCCTAGAGGTGCTTAATTTAAATTGTCAACCAAGGAATTATAATCTTGAGATGATGTTGGAAATGTATGAGGAGTTGAGAATCCTAAATCATCTAATCAATTATGTATAGAAAAGTAACATAAGCAATATAATTAAAAATAACTTATCTAGAAATAGATTTTGATAAGTAAAAATTCTTGTTGGTAACTATGATAACTGCTATGGATAACTAGTCTTTGAAGACAATAAATTAATGACTCACTATGTTACAACTTATGTAATAACAATTTAAATTAACTATAACTAGGAAATACAAAAATTAGTAATTTTTCTACTATAATTAATAATCTAACCTATGAGGAGTATTACAATATCTTAAGTGGCCCTTGCTCAAGTTGCTATAATCCCAAAACATTCTTCTGCAAAGATTAACTCAGAGATTCATGGAAAAAATTGTATCCTTCTTTATTGCAATTCGAACATGTACAAAACTAAGAACAAAGTATTTGATCAGCAATACTTATGTTCAAATTTACTTAATATAGAATATATAGCTATCAAACTCTCATAAGATCATACATATATACAAGATCTTTGAGAGTTCCATTATTCTTGTACTAAAAAAAAATTGTAAGCAACTATTGACTCTCCCAAAAATATATTATAGGAAGAGGACTAGGTCTTATTGCAAACAACAAATAAAAGCTAGTAGAGATAAGAGTGTCAAAATCATATTAGGACTGAAGGATTTGGGTGCACATCCAAACAAATCCTTTTTATGAGGATTTCTTTAGATAGGAAAAATAGAATTTAAATAACTCTATCTCAAAGTGATTATATTGAAAAGGTGTTGAAATGATTTAATATGGAAAATTGCTAAGTTGTGAGCAAACCTTTGCCTAGTCATTTTAAATTGACTAAAAAGATGTGTCCAAAGACACAATAGGAGGAAGAAAAATGTCTAAGATTCCATATTATTTAGCTATTGGCAGTTTAATGTATTCCATAGTATGCACAAGGCTAGATATTGCACACATTGTTGGAGTTGTGAGTAGGTATATGAGCAATCCAATAATGGAATATTGGAATAACCATGAAATGGATTATTGGGTATTTGAGAGGGACAACTAATACATATTTATGTTTTGAAGGATAAACACTACTTTACAAGGTTATGTTGACTCTGATTTGGCAAGTGATATTGATATTAGACACAATACTATAGGTGGGAAATAGTTAGTTGGATTTCAAGACTACAAAAAGTTGGTGCTCTGTAAAACAAAGAGGTGATTTGGCTACAATATTTTCTTGAGGAATTGGGCAAGCAACATGCTAATGATTATTTATATATGGACAACCAAAGTTCATTCATTTTACCAAGAATTATGCCCTACATTAAGAAACAAAACACATACAATTAAGGTGCCACTTCACCTGGTTTGTGGTGGAGGATGGTTAGTTGAAGTTGGAGGAACTTCATATAAGTAAGAATCTAACATAATGTTTATGAAGGAAGTAATGGGAGAAGTTGATTTCCTCTTTAGCTTTTGTTTATATTCAAGAATAAATATGATGCAAATAAGAAAAAACTATGTCCAGGTTTGTCAATCCAATGGAGCTACATGGGAAACTATGCTACAAGATCAATCTCCAAGTGGGATATGGTTAGGTATGGAGCTTGATCAATCTCCAAGTGGGGTATTGTTGGTATATGGAGCTTGATTGTGTTCTAGCATTAAGTTTTTTGCTACTTTTGCAATAATACCCCCATAGCAAAAATTCCCCATCTTTATTAAATAATTTTTTTAAATATTTTTAAAAATGGAATCATACCTATTGACCTCTTTAGTTATATTGAAGCAAAAATTAAAATCTTCCAACTCACATTTCAATTGAACATATGCCTCACTATCTTTCTTACTTGCACAAGGAATCTCATACTCTAACAACTTAATGACAAATTTGAACCTTTGACACATAATTTTTTTGAGTATTTAGTTGATTATCAACTTGTTATATTTTTTATTGCTCAATATCATCACGAATTGTATGTTGGGCCCAAGTGAAGCACTCAAACTTAGGCATGTTGTCATCCACCAAACTTACATCTTCATCATGAAAAAAATTGTACTCAATTCCATTCATTTCAGGGACAACAAGAAACCAACATACCTCACTATTAAATGTGTTGATGCACATTTCATCATTACAAATATTATAACCATGAGACCCTTTTATTGAGCAACTAAACTCTTTAAATTATCTCATTGTTTAAATATCTTCTTGGCAAACTATTGTATTATCAGTGCTATCCAAATCAAACTTGTGGCACATTTCTTCTTCCACATTCACTATTATAACAACTATTACTAGCAACCCCACTGAAGCACACTTTGCATGAGGAAGACAAGTTGTCTTGCACCAGAAAAACATGTTATCATATGCACGCAAATAATCACCATCTTCAAAATCTTCAAGGGCTAGGTATTCAAATTGAAAATTAGTGAGTACATTACTATTTAAACCTTAATAATTTTATCAAGTGTACCCACCTCTATGTTATCCTCATGCAAACAAACATTAGTAGCCTCAATATCAAAATCAATGATAGGAGGAGGTAAATACATTAAGAAAAAAACTATTTTCTTGTTCATTGTTTAAATCAAAAGTATGTGTTTATTTTATAAAATTAACTTCGAAATTTGATCCATTTGATTGCTCAGTCGTATACACCTCTTCCTCTTTTTCCACGCATTGCATCTTTAGTGGAATGGGTTGAACCAATTGTGCCTCATCATTCAAATTTTCTCCTTTCAGAACTTCGTTTTGATGAGGTGTTGGCACCTCTCCCTTCTTCACTACCCACTGTTGCATTGGATCCTTCTTTTTCTCTATCACCTTCTTGGAAACATTGTTGTTCCTAATCTCATTCTCTTCGCATTGTGATTTCTTATTATTTCCCATGAAAACATTAATTGGTTTAGTATTAACATGTTTATCTATGATGAGCTAAAATGACTTCTCAAGAGTCTTTTATCAAGAAACATTGTCAAGATATTAGCATGTTTGTTTCCGATGTTTCGTGTTTTTCTGATTCCACTGTTCTGATAGTGCAAAAAATATACACTGTTTCTTACATTGTCAAGATATTAGCATGTTTGTTTCTGATATTTCGTGTTTTTCTGATTCTACTGTTCTGATAGTGCAAAAAATATACACTGTTTCTGCTGATGTTTCTTTAGGCTTTTCCACATGGTCTCATTTCACATTGGAGTTGATGAGAGTTAGTTCTTAATATATATGCTGTTTTAGAATCTTTAAACACAGTTGAAATATACAGAATTATTTTTCTAGCATTGCTGTTAGTTCACTCTGTGAGCAGATAGAATGTTCATTATTTTTTATATTCTGATAGTATATGAGCATAAGTTTTAAATCTTCACAATTCACCACTAGCAATTCATCGTCATAACATATTCATTGTATATACAATTCACCAGCAGCAATTCATTGTCATGGTATATTCACCACATATTCCTCTTTTATGCACTCAACAAAATTTCTATACGTTTTCTTTTTCTGGTGCTCTAAAACACTTAAATATTGAAAAATGTATACATTGTGAATATATCACGATGATGAATTGCTGGAGGTGAAATGTATACGTGATAAATATGTTACAATGATGAATTGCTGATAATAAATTGTTGACAATGAATTATTGATGATGAATTGCTGCTGATAAATTTTTCTCAAACCCGTTTCTGCATAAGTGAAGGAACAGCAACTCTGTTGTCTGTGCCACGTTCACCTGGGCCATCGCCAAACCGTCATTCAAACAAATCTAATCTTCAAAGGAACGACAGTAAAAGACTCATGTAAGACACATATATTAGTGTTAAATGAGATTTGTACTGATATACAACCATATTAATTCAGTCTGCATTACCATGATTTAAACACTCTAACTCCCAGCTCATAAACATAACACGTAATAAATGAATTCAGTATGCATTTTGTACACAAATTTGAAAAGCCTATGCATCATTCCTCTATCCGTTGATTTTCTTATTTCTCCAGTCGACACTTGATCCACCCCTATTATGCCCGGAGGACCTTTGAAGGAAGCGAATAAACGTGTTTGCTATGGAAACCATGTAGTTCGAAATTCCTACTAGGGTATGAAAGTATTCATGCAAACTATTGAAACTGAAAATGTAGGATGTTATGGTTGAAACAGCCTTTGCAGACATACATGCAAATTGTAGAATTTTCAAAATTTTATAGAGAATTTGAATAACTAGTGAAGGAATAGAAGTATTGGACCATCACAGAAAGCTTGGGCTTAAAAGAAAAAACAAATGGAAAACTCTATACCTTCACATTGAATAAAAGCTATTCCCTTAAATTAAATGCAAATCCCTTTGAACTGATAAAGCACAAATAACTCCCCACACATAGTAGACATGTATGCAAACTGTGGAGTTTTCAAACTACTATATGTATGTTTAAATGATGTTCACAAACTCATGTGAGTATAGTACCAAACCTTGTTCACAAATTCAATGGGAAATTGAGTTAGAATGAGTATATTGTGAAGAGTAAACTGAAATCTCTTGTTGGTAAATGTAATTTGGATGAAGAATTGCTGAACTAATATACACAAAAATTTGTTTTATTAGAGGAATCTTATAACCAACTTACTAATTATTTTATATGCTCAATTATTTTATGTGTATAATTTATGTTGATGTCATGAAAGTATTCTACAAAATGTGTGTGGTTTCATTTGAAGTAACCTACACTATAGAGTATCTATTTGGTTGATTTAGGGCTTGCTAATAGATCGGTGAAAAGGTAATTTGTCAATGGATGGGCTCATATGACTCATCCCTCTCCTAAATAAAGTATTTCATAAGAGTGAGGACTAAGAGTGCTACCCTACTTCTCTATTTTTAAAACACATTGTTACACTAAATTAACAAGTGCTTGCTCTTTCTTTTCTAGAGCTACCTCTATCTCTTGTATAACTTATGTTTCATATTTCCTAGCACTTGATTTCTATTTCAATATAATTTGAACAAGGTCCTCATGTATTTCCCGTAATGCTCATCTGAAACTAACATATATAATTACAAACTAAAGGATAGAGCATTTTTCATTTGATAGAATATTATAGTCTGAATTTCCCTCCTAGATATTTATAAAAAATGTAGAACAAAAAAAGATATATTATTTAAAAAAACTTTGATGTAATAAAATCTTACTTTATCTTTTTTTATTTAAAAAAACATAGGAGCACTCACTTCCTCAATTGAAAGTACCTTAGTACTAGGACTTCCAATCTTGATTGGTTTAAATCCTAGTTCCAAGCCTTTAGGTCGCTTAAACACTGAAAAAGGTTATGTCATCCCACTTTTGTTCAAGCCAAGTCCGTTGTATCCATCATAGCCTTTGTTCTTCATGATGTCAAAACCTTTACTATATTGTTCAGTAGGTATTTGCTTGGGTGCAAAAACTTCTTCTTCCCTATATAGCCATGAGGTCACATCTTCTTCATTGATGGTTTCTTTGCTTAACTCTCCCCATTTTGTGAAAATAGTCGTGGGAGGTATTTGAATGGTGACCTTAGGTTGTCTCTTGTCTGCTGATGGTTTTCCATATATATATCTTAGGAGATGTAAGCTTGTAGACAAAATAAGATGTCTTCATGTGATATTCACCACACCCCTTTCCTTGGAACTTTATTTTGGGATCGAAAAGTGGAGTCTTGGAGGTGGATTCTTTGGATAGGTTGGAAGGGTCAATTTAGTGAGATGAGGAAGATGATGAGGCCTCCTAGTTGATGGGCACTTGTTCTTCGATTGTCCCTCTTAGGTTACTGCAATATTAAAATGGGTCAGGCTCACTAGCTATTGTAATTTTGGTGCCACTATGTGGGAATTTGAGGCATTGGTGGTAGGTGGATGGTACGACCTTCATGGCATGGATCTATGGTCAGCCAAGGAGGAGATTATATGGAAAATATAGGTCCAAGACTTGGAATGTGGTGTCCATTTTTGCAGGTCCAACTCTGATAGGAATTGTTATAACACCCTTGGAAGAGCATTCTTCATCATCATAAGATTTGATTACAATGCTCTTTGGCATGTCTACACATGCTTCAAAGAAGCCCAATGCCTTAACCAATTTTAGGGTACAAATATTCAATCCTACTCCACCATCTATCAGGACTCGTCTAACCTTATGTTTATGGATGAAGACTTTAAGGTGTAAGGGGTCATTGTGACTGAAATTTTGGGTCGAATAATCTTGGTCCTAAAAGGTGACATGGTGAGTATTCTAGCCAAGTAGCCCACCATTTCCTAGAAGTGATTGACATCAAGGTCAGTGGGAACGGTAGTGTCGTGTAAAGCTTTGTCAAGAATGGTCAGTGCTCAGGAGAGATACACAACAACTCAAGGATAGAGATTTGCACAGGTGTTTTCCCCAAATGGTCTAAAAGGTTATATTGTGACTTTTGTTGCTACTTGGGGGGCACCTTGTATAGTCACCTTACTTCGATGGGTATTGACAACACATTCTGGTGACTTCTTGATGGTGATAGTATTGATATAATCATCTACAGCTCAGATGTGATGGATAGTAGTGTAGTCATATTTGGTATTGGTATAGTTGGCCAAATTATTGGTCTTGGAACTTGAATTGGAGGTATTTCCTTTTCCATGGTCATGTAATGGATCCATAAAGACCTTATGATCACTATTGGAGGTTTGTTGTTGTCCATCAATTTCTATGGTACCGTTTTCAATGAGGTCCTAGATGATTTTTTTAATTATCTGCATGACGAAGTGGAATGTCCTTTTGCATGGTGATATGAACACAAAAGGAATTGTCATCCCACCATGAAGGTTTGAATTGCCCTGGATCGTATGGTTTTGCCTCAGGAAGTGTAGTGACCTTATAATGTAAGAGTTGTTTGAGGACTGATTCAATAGGTTCCCCCAAGGGAGTGTACTTGTATCTTGCAGGAAATTACCTTTGAGGTCTTTGTCCTTGAGTGTTTTAAAGGGAATTTTTTGTTTGTTGTGGTGGGTTATTTGGTGTGTTAGGTCCTTTGAGTGTAAGTGTAGGACTAATTTTTGTATTGCCTTTGCTTTGACAAAATTTTCATTGGTGAAAATTTTATTTTGAGCCCAATATTTGTTCTTGTCGTTTGATGTACCTTGGGAATTTTGGGTTTTGTTATATGTCTTATTTTCCCCTTTGGTGATAAGGGCCTTCTCAAGGATGGTTCCTTTTTCTACAAGGTCAAAAATATTGTGGAACAATGGGATTGTAGTGAAAACTTTGTATGTGATCAAATTTTCCACAAACATGACAAAATTTTGTTTTTTAGGAATGTCAACAGGATATTGGCTTTCCAAGCTCCTCCATCTTTGGAAGAACTTTATGAAAGATTCACCCTCTTCTTGTTTAGTGTGACATAAGGTGGCAATAGTGATTTAATTTTCAATGTTAAAGTTGAATTGGGTGATAAACTTGTCAGCTAGTTCGTCCCATGATCAAATGCCTGTAGGTAGATGAGTGAACCATTCTAATGCTTGTCCTATGAGACTTCTAGAAAATGTTCTCATTAGATATGTCTATTTGGAAGCAATGTCAATCAGGGCCATCTATAATTCTCTCACATGCTCAATGAGATTTCCCTTTCCTCTATATTTGTGTAAAGTTGGCATGACATAATGTGGAGGAAAGGGAGGCATGTAAAATGTCCTATCAAATGGGTATGGACATAACTCTTGGGTAGAGTAAGTCTTTTTGTTTGAAAATTTCATGGTTTCCACTTGCTTTTGAAAGGATAGTGTTTGATTGGATAGGACATCATATTGTGTGAGTGATGTGTCTACGAAATTTGCAACTGCATTTCGATAAGGACCCAAGTTCATGTTTTGCAATCCAATGTGTTGGTTGGATGGTATGTCACTAGTGTTTATGCGAGGTCTATATGGTATGTTATGATTTTGGATATTATGATTGTATGAAAGGATTTGATTTTGGATATGGGGAGTGTGAGTTGGAATGTGGGAGGTGTTGGTATTGAACTGTGTTTGGAAAGGGTTGGAAGTATTTAGACCTTGTGTGTATTGGTTGTTGAATTGGAAGGGCTCTTGTATATTTTGTTCCAGGGGAATGTTTGTATTAGGTCCTTGGGAGGTTTTGGTGCTGAATTGGAAGGGACCTTGTGTATTTGTTTGGGGAATACTTGAGTTAGATCCTTGTGACATAGTGGCATTTGTGTTGGTCCCACAAATATGAATCCTAGTCCTCTTATTTTTGCCAAAAGTATTTGATGATGTGGTGTTCATAATACTAGATGTTCAAAATAGATTGGATGTATGACCAAAAGGTTGTGACATAGATTGTGTCATGGATTGTATCATGGATAGTATCATTGGTTGTGTTCCAAATTTAAGGACATATGGATTGTGGTGGAAGCTTGAGTTAGACACCCTTGTGGCATAGAAACATTTATTTGTGAGATGGAACCATTAGAGGTAAATGTGACATGTCCAAGGAGGTTAGCTTTGTTTGTTTGGGGTAGGTTTGGCCTAATGTGTGTTCACATCAAATCCATGGGGTAATTTGGCACCATTATGCAAAATTTGATCCAAGAATCTCTAAGGGTCTAATGCCACTATTTCATCTACAAATCGTGTCACATCAAGATCTTGGGCAACTGCCTCTATCTCATCCTTAGTTATGCCTTTTATTATTTCAAAAGGATTATGAGGTCTAGGCGGTTCATTTGAAAAGGAGCCAAATTTTATGTTGTTAGTGTGGTTTTAAAGTTCATCATCATCATCATGAAAGAAATCTATTTCTTTTCTCTTCCTTTGTGACCTTGTTTCAACCATAAAAGACTTGCAACATGGGAAGTGTATGTGATATGATGTCTAGAAAATGGAAATGCAAAGGTATGACTTAAGCCTAAGGTATGCAACCTACACTATGTTTTTGGATTTTTCATGGTATGTAAAGGATGTCAAATGAGGATGAACCAAGGCAAGGAATCAAAGTGACAAAGGTCAAGATGTGAATAAGATGATGTCACAATGATCAAATCTATGGTATGATTTCCATGGTATGCAACTATGTTTTTCTTGTATTTTTCAAGGTATAAGGATGCCTAATAATGATACCAAGATAAAGAGTCAAAGTGACAATAAACAAGATTGTAGATAATATGTCATAATGATCAAAATATGAAGAATGTTTATGACTTAAGTATGCAAGATGTAATATGAAGGGATGAGGTAATATGACCTAGTATGAAGACTAAATACCATTGGTAAACCTAAGGTAAATGTTGCTAATTGAACTACGATATGAAAAGCGACAAATCTGATTATCTATGACCTTGAGAATGACAAAGACTCAAATGAAAAGTTCACAAGGTGGTCTCAAACTAGACTTGTAAGTTGAGGAACCAACCTAAATGACAAAGGACTAAAATGGTTGTTTTGTAGGATAATGTCAAGATAATATAAATTTAAAACTATGGTCTAGTATAAGTCTAATATACTCCCTAATTTGAGGTTTGAAAAGGTTTATGCAAGATAAAATTTTGTCCTAAGGTTTGACCTATGATGGTAATGACTAATGCAAAGGTGTGGTAATGGAAATGGCAGGTTTGGTGATTGCAAGTCTATGATCAGATGACATGATTGTACTCGGGAATTGATCAATGTGGATGATTCATATTTCACTAAAAAATTGATTAGCTAGCAAATGTGGTGTTCAAAGTATCAATTGCAATGTTTTGGGAAACAGTTGCAATTTTTTAGTTTTGACAATTGTGGTGTTCTGATGCTTAGTTGTAGTTCATAGTGATAGTTGTGGCAAATAGCTTGTTTTGATCCAAGTTGAATGATTTTGACTCATTTTTGATTTGGTTTCCATGAATTTTGAATGGAAAACACTATAAAAAATCTTAAAACAATTGTTTTAGTAGGTTTCAATAACAAAAGTGTGTTCATATTGTGTATATTTACGAGGTTATTCACCTCAATTTCTACTAGTATAGCACAAATCAAATACAAATCACACACATAAAACAATTGCCTACCCTATGGAAAATGGACAATGGCATGACACTTAGGCCCACAACTTGGAATCTCCTTCGATGCAAGGGAGGGATACCCTTTTGGGTTATGTATCACCTCTTGTCTATAAGAGTGGATAGGTAGGGGCCTCCTGTAATGGAATGATGCCGCAAATCAACCTATCCTTAGAAAGATACAAGTCTAAATCAAGTAACTTATGCCCAACCAAAGATTTTCATATAACTCAAGGGAGCCGAATGGTGAGTAACTTTCAGGGTGTGGTGCTACATCCCCTACATTGAGCATGAAACTAATAATCTCAAGTATAAAAGGAGGGCTTCTAACTATTTTGGTTCTTAGTCACAACTCGGGGACATGCCACCTTACTAGCGTCTAGCAAGCTACTTAAGGCTCTAACCAACCTATTGGGGGAACTTATATGTAAAGGTACCTCCCTGCTCTAAATGGAATTGTACGACTAAGGACTACATAGCATGAGGACTTAATATTTCATCTTATCCTTTTATATATCAACCTAAGGGAAAAATCAGTTGGAGTCACCTTCGAGTTCTCTGTATGGACGTGTCTCTCAGGGAGGCCCCTCTAAGGGTTAAAAAAAATCAAGACAAACACAATGCCTTTTAATCTCCAAGATCACATGAGGTGTGAGGAGAGAGCATAATGTGTTTGCCTTACACTAGCATGGTGTTCATTAACCTTAATACATCAATATGTGTGGGTGATAGTGCAAATGCCAAAAGATGCTTTTGAATCTCAAGATCATCAAATGGTGTGAGAGAAGAGCATACACACCTTAAGATGAAATGCAAAACCACAAGACAATAAGACACAGGTTTATTTTAAGTACCCAAATCCAAATATGAGAGAAGACACTTGATGCAAAGTTGTTGGTTAATTTTAAAGTCGATGAATGTGGAAAATACAAGGTTAATTTTAAATCCTGAATGAGTGAAATGATGCAAGTTGTCAATTTTAACCTTATGAGTGAATGATGCACGTTGTTGTCAATTTTAACCAAATGAGGGAGTAATGCACATTGTTGTAAATTTTAAGCTTATGAGTGAATGATGTGTGTTGTTGTTAATTTTAACCAAATGAATGGTTATACAAGGCTAATTTTAAACCAAAATGAGTGTGGAAGAACTAAATGAAATTGAAAAATAATACAAGATAAACAAGTTGGAAAAATCAAATGAATATGCCCCCTTTCCACCTGTGACACACATTACAAATTAGATATTAGTACCAAAAACTTCTAAACTATCAAATGCAAAAGACTAGAATTGAAAATTCCTAATGAAATGCAAGATTCTAGAAAATAGGCAATTGCGTCACTGTATTTATAATAGTTGTGGCTTACTGTCCAAAAGAAAATGCGTCATTCCTAATAGTGACTGCATTACCAAAGATATCAACTGTGTTGGACAAATATGATGAAGTCACTAGTAGTTGCGTCAAAGCCCTAATCAGTTGTGGCGAACATATCTGTAACTACAAAAACACTAAAAAAATGATTGATTTTGACAAAACCAGAGATAAATGTGATGTAATAACAACATTAGATAATAAAATCCTAAACTAGAAACCAAAATGTAATAGAAAATCCGAAGATAGATGCAAACAAAATGATTTTTTTGAATTTTGAACAGTTGCAATTTTTGAGATAGCATTTGTGGTGCATTGGCTTTTGCCAGTTGCATCGTTTTAGCTCTCGATTGCGTTGTTCCATACCTGAAACTTGCAAAACTCAAAATTGCTTACAAATCCACCAAATCTGTCAGTTTTACATCAGGTTCACCAATGTAATCAAGGTAAAAATTAGGATAGAAGTCATAAATCATTAAAACTAAAACCCTAGGATCCTAATTAAGTAATGAAGAACAAATAAATATGAAAACATAAAATAAAGCAACAATATCAAAGAAGCTATTTCTGGATTAGATTGTTACACAATATCTTCTTCTCATCAATGATTCACCTCAATTCCCCTTCTCCATTTTGCTATAAATTCTTGATGCCCTCAAATATGAGTATGCAAATGTAGCTTATGTCTATGATTGCAAAATATTGAAGTTAATTGTCTCAACATCATGTACTTATGCATAAATTGGATTGATGAAAATGACAATGATAGGCGTCTTTTATAGAAAGAAAAATAGCAATGGACGACTGAAATTGAATAAAATAATTTCAATCAAGGGTTGAAATTACACAAGACAAGAAGGGATAAGAATACGACTGATAGAAGAAATAAATAATTGTAAAGAATCATTTAGTTCGAGAAGGCAAGTAAATAATTAATTAAATAATGGAAACATTATTTAATTATAGAAAAAAAGGCAAGCTGTCTTTTTATTATTTATACCAATTTAATTCAAAAAGTGGGAGAAAAGTAAGTCATTAAATTTTATTTAATTAATTTATCACAAAAAGGCTACAATGAATAATTAAATAATTGACATAATTATTTAATTATAGTAGAAAGTGATAAGTAATTAAATAAATATAGAAGACAAAGACATTAATGATGTAATTAAATAAATAATAATTTATTTAATCAATCAAAAGAGAAAATAGAAAGATAAAATAAATTATTAAAATAATTAAAATTATTTAGTTATCAAGAATGAAAGAGGATTTTATAAAGAAAATATAGTGTCTACACCTTTCACACTATATGAAATTGATGCATCTCATTCTCATTACAATATGTTCATTACACCACATGATAGGAAGCTTTTATGAATATAGATGATAATTTTTTTTTAAAGCTCATGAATATTATTTGGAAAACACAAACGCTATACGTCAGTTTTTTCTTCTTTGGGATTAATACATTTTTTACCCCTTTTTTTCAAAAAAAAACATGAGTTTTTTCCATCATCCACATGCCTGCACCAAAATGAATGGTTTGGAACTCGATATGAACATCAACCAAGGCACAATGGATAGATTAATTTTTCCATATTTTACAGTTGCTAGTGCTTTGGTAAATATGCATGCTAAATGTGGAGGTATGCTAAGGAACACTGAGTAATCAAATGGTTGCCTCAAATGGATGTTATTTCATGGAATGTCGTGATTATTGGATATGCAAAAACTAGATTTGTTGAAAAAGGTTTTAGAAAATTTCAAGAAAATATAACTAGTTATATGGTGTGTTGGAGTAGATTAATGTGCAATTTAAAGGTCCTCAAGAAAGATGATATTCTTGAATACTACTAAATTACCAAGATATTCAAGTACAATGAAAAATTTCCCCTGCAAAGAACATGAGACAAAGATAAAAATAAAAGAGAATATCTAGTAGTTAATATATCCCAGGGCAGTAATAAGGATGGTTCTAATTTGAGAATGTCCAATTACAGTGGTCTATAAATAAGAATTTAAAGAAAAGAGGATGGGTGGTGGCTCAAATCAACACGAGGGTGGAAGTACCTTGGATTCCCTAGAGTATGTAATTTGATGAAAACCAAATAAAAATGAAGTTTTGTAGACTCTCCACTTGTTCCCTCTTGTGCCCATCGATAATTAAGTATTTTGGTTGTGATTAATTCAATTCAATTGATTACCTAGGAAAAATAGTTTTTTTTGTCTTAAATCTACAACTTGGAGGAGAGAAACATAGACCATATGAATTACCAAAAAAGGTTTACCTTTCCCTTCGCAATAGGAGGAAAGATTATAGGCTTACACCCTCTTAGAGTAGGATTTCATTAGGTATTTTGATATGCTTGAGATTTAGAAAAGGAACTCCAAGTCCAATAATATCTCATTGAAGATAAAATATTGTGAAGCTTGTTATGCTGATGTGTATGGCTTCAAAATGAAATGGTGATTCAAGATATATGTTAGTGTCAGGGCATGGAGTTGTAGGAATTATCAAATAAGTTGGTTCTATGGATACTTTTCTCCAAATTTGGTCATCACATAAGATTCCGCACATATGTCAATTCTTGATAGGAATGTGAAAATTGTAAACAGAGAATGGAAGTTAGTTGCACAAAAAGGGAAGTGTTATCATCTTTAATATTGTTGATGTAGGATGACATGACCTAACCAAGAACAAAGCCAATGAACTACTCAAAGAAATGTCAACTTTTGCAATTCCATGATCGTAAGAAATGCATTGAATGAAAATGTTGAAAATACTTTAGGAAATTTCAAGCAAGGTCGGGTGTTCTTCAAGATGGAAGAATTATGGGGAAGCGTAAGCTTCGTGGTTGGGAAGTAAAATGCTTCAACCATGTTCTCATCCCCCAATGGAGGCGAGATTTAAGAGGAAACCTTGGATGTTTTCATGATTATCATGGACTATGATGTAACCTTGATGTGAAATTATATATATCGTATTGAATTTGTAGCCCAATTAGCCGAGTCAACTTGGATATTGTAATTGACATTTGGAAATGAATACATATTATTATGACTCTTATTTTAATTAGACATGTGTTGCTATGATTGAAAATAGTTACTAAGTTATGTCTTTTTAAATTTAATACTCATAATGTTATTTTTAATAATATAATTAAGTAGTAACTAGAATGGGCTATTACATTTGGTATTAGAGCTTAGGGTTCAACTCTAGGCCTTTTGAGTCCACAATAGCCATGAATAGGGAATAGTTGAACCCTGACCAAATTGAGTTGTCTTGAGAATTGACTAAACCTGGATTGAATGCAGATATGGGAAGGTCTAAGTCAGGAAGAATGAAAGGAAGAGTGTTAGGACCTCGAACAAGAAAGTCGTAGTGGAAGAAAACACCAAGATTGAGATTCAACCCAAGATTCCCAATGATGAGACTCTAGCTCAAGCCCTCACTTGACTTAAGCTAGAGAGGGGCAAGAGAATTGAGGAGTCAAAGAAAACTCCTAAGATTAAGAATATTTTTACAATCAGAGATTGGCCCCTAAGGTGTGAACCAAACACACCCTTATTAACTAAAGAGGAAAATGAGTGCCTGCATGCTCAACACTCCTCTTCTAATTGATATAAATTCCGATGAGGACCTCGAGGAGCGTCCTCTCTCTATGAATGAGAAAACTAACTAATGTAGCAATAAGATTTTGTAAATAAGGGCCTATTGACCCACACTTAATATAAATAAGGCAAGAAGTTATTTTTGGTGTGTTCAAGTGAAGAAATCCAATATGTTTATTGTGCATGAATGTGTATGTCTTCAATGAATGAGTGATATATGCATGTGTATGTAGTTTATGTGAATGAGAATGTTTACTCGTAGAACCCAAAATTAAGTTAAGATAGACATGGAATGTGATGCAAGTCGGGTATGAGTTGGTATGCTGACCACCAAGCAAGAGACAGGCGGTAGTAGGTTAGACAATGGATTAAACAAGAGGCTGGAATAAATTTTGGAGCTGTTAAATATGCAAGAGGCTCGTATGGATCATATAGAATAGGAGATCCAAGTGGCACGTGAGGACCAAGTTCACAGGAATGCAAAAGTCAATCAGGGAGAAGGTGGTCAAGGAGAAAGCCCTTGAGGTCTAATTGAGGAAGAAATTAGAAAGGATCTCAAAAGAGTAGCACCACCTAAGTTTGATGGTAAAGCCACCAGAGAAGGAGCTAAGGCATGGATCATTGAGATGGAGAAATATTTTGGACTCCATAACCCATTTGATCATACTAAAGCGACATGGGATACAAATTGAATCTTTCAAGAGAAGCAACTACATAGTGGGACAATGAAAAGATAGAAAGGAACCTTTAGCCTACTGAGATTACTTGGGAACTCTTCCTTTGATCTTTTAGGAATAGATGGTTACCGCAACTCTTTTTTGACAAGAAGGTGACATAATTCCAAAACTAACTCATGGGAGCATGATTATCACCCAATACTAGGAAAAGTTCACCAATCTATTGAAGTATGTGCCCTAGTATCAAGGAGACAAATTTTCATGTATTCAAAAGTTCATATTGGGACTCAAACCCCACATTGGAGTAGAAGTGGACATGCATGATCCTCTCACCATGCATGATCCTCTCACCATGAATGAAGTATTTTGGAAACAAGAATTTCCTAAAGGAGAAAAGAACCACTAGATCTATAATCTTAAGAGGGGAAGTAAGTCGCAGGAGAAAGGTGAAGATAGTAATGGTGGAAAGAGCAAGAAGGAAAATAACAACAAAAGAAAAGATGACCAAAAGCAAAAGGGCTTCAGAGAGGACAAGCTAGGAGGTCATAAAGGGCCTTGTGACGGGTGCTATACTTGTGGAGGAAATCATTATGCCTCAATTTTTTTGCAGTAGTTGAAGTCACAAAGGGAAGGAAACTATCATTAGTATCAACATCATCAGATCCATACTATAGTTGATAACAAGAAGGCAAAGTATCAGGATTTTCTAATACAATTGATGAGTAAGCTCTATGGCTAAATTGTCTCTATTTTAATTGATACCAAAGTTACAAAATGTTTCATAGACCCTAGAGTAATATCCAAGATACCTATTAGACCTGTATACATGGAAAGCTCATGGACAATCCAGTATGGAAACCGAGCAGAGTGGAGGGTAGACACCTATCTCCTTTGTAGCGAGTTAGAGCTTCCAACCTTCCAAACCTAGGTCAACCTATATGTGGCACCCTTAGGCTCATACGATGTAATTTTTGGGAATAAATTGGTTAACTAAGCATAAGTCTATAGTGAACTGTGAGGATAAGGTAGTTAATTGTTTGGATGATTATGGGAACCTAGTCAAAATCTGTGGGATGCATGTTGGATAGGACAACTAAGAGGGAGGTGGGTGAATCAGTTGTCATAGATTATAACCTTCAATTTAATTACCAGAACTAACACATAAACTAATTAAGTCATTAACCATCAAGTGCAAGTGCAAAAACACAATAACACTAGATTTACGTGGAAAACCCAATGAGGGAAAAACCATGATGAGGATTAACTCACACTATAGAGAATATAAAAAATTGATTACAAAAAGGCTCACTGCCTAAGATAAGGCTCATTGCCTAAAATAAGGAATCACTGTCCATACTCACTATCCATAGGGCTACAACCCAGAGGGCTCACTACCACAAAGATACAAAGAAGACAAAGAAGACTTGTTACAGAGAGAAAACAATCCCAATGCAACAAAGATTCCACCACAATCACTCATCAACTCACATGAATGATAAAGTTTTCCTTCTGCTCACTACATCCAGAAACTCGACATTAATCTTCACACTAAATAACCACATACCTAACTAACACACCTCAAGAATAGCATCAAGGTCATTTCTACTCTTTCACTTATCTTCCTTCTTTTCTTATGTACAATTTTCATTGCTAGCACATTCTATATTTATACTATCTCCAACCTTGAAAAGATACAAAGTCGGCCATCCAACTTCAACTTTCAAATTAGGTCGGCACCAAAAATACTAGGGTATAATTAGAATGAGCGTGACCCAAACACACACTTCAACGGGATCCATAATAGATCCAACATGATTCATTAGCTTTGAAAGTAGTGCTTGACACATGGTCGACCATACTAGTATAAAACACATAAATCAATTTAGCTCGATACATCTAAATGCCAAAAGCAACTTCAATAGAACTAGGGAAACAAAACTCTTGAACCATATGCCATAAGATTTCATCAAAGAGAAATCCGGACTAGCAACAATTCTCCTAGACCTCAATCAACACACAACAAAACATATTTCACAAGCATCGGAACCAACAACCTTCTTTGAATACAATTTTCTTAATATCCTTGACATATATAATCAACAACAACTAGTAGATAACTACCTTACTGGTTGACATAACTAGTTGACCGGTTGACATCAATAAAAACACTTCATTCATTTTCCATTCTTGCAACAATCTCCCCCTTTGTCATTGATGGAAACACATGATGTGAAAAAACATCAAAGACACCATACCTATTCTGAAAATACTTTTCAATATTTTTTTTGCTTCTCCCCTTAGAAGATCATCTTCCTCATTACCTACTTTCTCTTATACAATTTTCACATGCTATCTCTCCCCCTTTGACATCAATGGAAAAAGAAAAAGATATGTCCATTGAAACTTCATTTGACATGAAAAAAAATACTCATAATGACAACACTTTAGAAAATATGCCTGCTCCCCCTAAGGGCAGCCACCAACAAACATCAGTCCAAAAGATCGAATCATAAATTCACCATATTGATACATCTCCAAATGCAGATCTTATTTTATAAAAGGAGGGGCAATAACCCCTAGCTTATCTCAAAGATACTCAAAAGTATCTTTAGGAAGAGCGTTTGTAAATATATCTGCAAGCTAATCATTTGTTAAACAATACTCAAGCTTGACTTCATTCTCCATAACCTTCTCTCTTAAGAAATGATACTTGATAGATATATGCGTCGTTCTCGAGTGCATCGCAGGATTCTTTGAAATGTTAATTGCACTTGTATTATCACAGAAGATAGGAATAGGATCATCATGTAGCATTATGATATCTTTCAATGTCTATTTGATTCATAAAACTTTTGTACAACATGATGAAACAACGATATACTCAACTTCAGTAGTAGACAAAGAGACTGAATCTTTCTTCTTACTTAACCATGCCACCAATCTACATCCAAGAAAGAATGCACCACCACTTGTACTTTTCTTGTCATCTATACTTCCAACCCAATTTGGATCTGTATAAGCACTAAGTGTAAAATTAATATCTTTAGGATACCATAATCCAGAATCCAGAGTTCCTTCCAAATATCTGAATATTTTTTTAACTGCAGCAACATGTGTTTCCTTTGGATCTTATTGAAATCTAGCCACAAGACAAACTGTATGCATAATATTTAGTCTAGTAGCAGTCAAATATAGTAGTCCACCAATCATAGATCTATAATTTCTCTAATTAGTCTTAGGTGAATCATCATCTTTTCACAACTTGCATCTAGTCACCATAGGAGTACTAATTGGTTTGGAACCATCCATACCAAATTTTCTCAACATTTCTCTCAGATACTTAGATTGTGAAATGAAAATTCCTTTCTTTGTTTGATTAATCTATAGCCCAAGAAAGAAATTCATCTTTCCAAACATAGACATTTAAAATTATTTGTTCATTTCTTCCATAAACATTTTGCATGTCTTTTCATTTCCTCCATAGATAATGTCATCAACATATACCACTACAATCAAGATTTTTTCATTCTCAGTCTTGAAATACAAATTGTTGTCTTCCGTACCTTTGTTAAATCCTTTTCGATTCAAATATCTATCTAACCTTGCATACTAGGTTCTAGGGGCTTGCTTTAGTCCATATAAAGCTTTCTTCAATATACACACCATATTTGGTTGATTTGTTAATTGAAATCCTTCTGGTTGTTCCATGTAAACCTCTTCATCTAGCTCACCATTCAAAAATGCTGACTTGACATCCATCTGATAGACCTTGAAATCTTTATAAGCAGCTAATGCCAAGAACATCCTTATAGCTTTTATTCTTGCTACTAGGGCAAAGGTTTCCTGAAAATCTATACCTTCATTTACATACAAGCCTTTCTTTTTTTCTAAACAATTTCCTGTTCTCATTCAACTTGTTTCTGAATACCCATTTTGATCCAATGATATTTTTGTCTACTGGTCTTGGAACCAATTCTCAAGTTTGATTCTTTTCAATCTGCAAATTTTTTTCTTTCATTACTTCCTTCCAATGTTCATCCTTATAGGATTCTCTTACTAGCTTCGACTCAATTTTAGAGAGTAAGTACAAATTTACTTTAGCGGAAGTTGTGCTTCTAGTCAACACACCTTTTGTCTTGTCTCCAATAATCTGAATTTCTAAATGATTCCTCTATACATATTTTAGTGTTCTAGGGGACATTATCAGAGCATCTTCTTCTCTTTCATTCTTCTCTTTTTGCTCATCTCTATCACGTTCTTCAATTTCTTCTATTCTTGCATAGTCATGTTCATCAAACACATATCCATCCATATCAATTATAGAATTCTTCAGTATTTCATCAACAAGTTCACATTTGAGCTTTCCACAATCTTCCTCAATCTTTTGTTGAAACATCTATATACCTTTCTTTTAGTAGAGTAACCAAGAAATATTCCTTCATCACTTCTTGCATCAAACTTTCCCAAGGTTTCCTCATCTCTTCTGATGTAGCATTTGCTTATGAATACCTTGAAATATTTAACTGCAAGAATTCTCCCATGCCATAGCTCATAGGGATTCTTTGTACTATTTGTTCTTTCTTGAACTCGATTGAATACATACACAACAGTGTGAATATCTTCTTTCTAGTAAACTTTATATAATCTGACTTCAGTGATCATTGACCTAGCAACTTCTTGAACTATTCTATTTTTCCTTTCAACAACTCCATTCTACTAAGGAGTTCTCAAAGCAGATAATTGTCTCAATTTTATTCCACTCACTTCACAAAACATATTGAACTCATGGGAGGTGAATTCACCACCTCTGTCAGATCTCAAGCATTTAATCTTCAAATTCACTTCATTTTCAACCATAGCCTTGAATGCTTTGAATCTATCTAATGCTTCTGATTTTTCTCTTAAAAATGTAACCCATGTATATCAAGAATAATAATCAATTAAAATCATAAAGTACCTTTCACCAAGTAGGCTTCACACTCTCCTAGGACCATAAAGATCTATATGAATCAAATCAAGCAATCTAGTAGTAGATTGTTCCTTTAATCTATAATGATTTCTTGTCTCTTTCCCAAATTGTCAATTTCTGCAAATAGTATTTATAGTACTAATCCTTGCCTAGTTATCAAAATTCATGTGACACATTCTCTTGTGCCATAACCAACTGTCATTTATTAGATTCATAAAACATCGTCCATCAACACCTTTAACCTAATAAATATTCCCTTCATATTTTTGTCCTGTAGCAATCAAAGTTCCAGATCCTTTCCAGATCTCACACTTCTCATCCTTAAACACAAGATCATATCCCGTTTTGCACATTTGACCAACACTCAATAGATTATGCCTTAAACCCTTAACATAGTAGAAATCATCAGTATGATGCTTGCCATCAAAGCTTACTCTACCCAAACATAACCAGACCTCCATCATATTTTTCAAGTTTCACAAACTTACTCTTGTCACCAATCAGTGCTGTGAACAACCACTATCAACTACCCAAAATTTATTTTCTTGTTTAGCATGTAGGGAAGAGATAACTGTACCTTCATTTTTCTCCAACTCCTCTTTCTCTTTCTCTTCTTCTCCAAAGGATTTTCCTTTGACTATCTTTCTGAATTAGTAGAAGTAGGCTCATCTTTAATTTCCAAGAAAAAGCATTCATTGTCATCTGTATCTTCATATTCTAAATCTTCATTTGAAATACTAGCATTCTCATTAACATAGTAAGCTCTATTAATCTTCTTTCCTTTCCTTTCTTTCATATATCTTTGTTTATTCTTTTTAGCTCTTTCTGGACACTTTGCAGTATACTGACTGGTGATCCCACAATACTGGTTTACAATTTTTGGCCAAATTGGACACTGGAATATTTTTTTCTAACTAAATATTCACTTTTGGGCACCTATAGTGGCTAAACCGTGAAGAATTTGAAGATGATGAAAACTAGTGATTTGTCAAAATTTGTCTGTAGATTCTAATTTTTTTTAGTAAACAACATTTTTAAGGAGTGATGCTCATCATATAATGCATAAATTTTTTTCCATGAAGGATAAAATTCTATTTTTTTTGAATTTAGATTTGCAACTATGATATCTAGTGCTTCCAATTGGTTAGATAGTGTTTTATTGAATATTTTTTCCTTAATCAAGTTTCGAAGTCAAACCAATTATAGTTTAGACATAGGTGGATTGTATAACGCATAACATTTTTTGTATGTATCGAAATTCAATTTTTCTTTTGTTGGATCAAAGACTTCAATATCTAGTGCACTCATATGTTTCACTTTTTTTTGAGAATCTGCTATTTTTCCACGTGCAAAACATAGAGCTTGATTTTCGATGAAAAACCTATGTTTAATAAAACTAAAAAAAACAAATACATAATAAAATAAAAACATATTAAAATTATATTTGTTGGATAGCTCGTTCTGAGGACTACAATAATCCAATTGGGTTTGTGAATTCTCGTCCATTTTCATCCTCAATTTGATCTTTGAAGCACAAAATTTTGGACTTTTTTAGTGCTTGAGGGTGAGAAGGTGGGAAAAGGGGGGTTCAGGTGAACTAGGGTTGATGTAGGAGCATCTGGTGGTGTAAGGGAAATCCTGCATAATCCAAAAATATGTTTTCCTTTATGTTTCCTTTTGTTAGATTTTTGTAGATGTTTTTACATTTTTGGATATGCTTTTTGTCGAATAAGAGTTCCCAACTTTCAGAATTGCATTTCTTCTTTTTTTGCTCAATTTCTATTTTTAACAGTTTTGAATTTGAAGGCGTGATGAGGAAAAAATTCATGGGAAGGTTCAGGATAGAAAAATAATCACTTTGGTGAAAGAATTAGGTCAAGATCATTCTCGGTTTGAAAGTTATTCAAATTTCAGTTTCTATTTTTTGCCCTAAACAATCTTTTGAGTCCAGTTTAAGGCACTAAATGGTCCTGTACGAGCCCAAAAATTTCTGAAACTAGCGGAGCAAGTTCTTAGCACGTTCTTCACTCCGAGACCTTTCCAACGGTTCAAACAGTTCATAAAAAAAAAAACCAAATCAAAATCTATGGCTCCCAGAAGTTGGTGCATTTTAAAAAATGTGCTAATTTTCGAATCTAGTTTTAAAATTTAAATTTCAAATTGTAATTTTCGGTACCAAACCGCCAAAACTCATAATTTGAATGTTTTTTTGGCTCCAATATGGAAGAGGAGCTATTGATGGGTGGGGGTTTTCTGATTTTTGGTAGCTTTTTGAGGAAAAGATCGCATACTATGAAAAAGGGGAATTTTTGTAGTTTCTGTAACTTGCATGTATTGTAAAACTTGAGGATTTGAGATCCTCTGCATGTAATATTTTCATATTTAGAATAATAATAATAATATTATCTAGTTGTGTGTGTAATTTTCGGTGTCTTGGTTAGCACCCTCGTCAAGGGGGGTTCAAGCAAACCCTTAGGGGTTTGCTCGAACTAGGGTTCATTTGAACCTCCTTTCAAAAAAAAAAATTGTTTGTGTTTTTTTGCGGGAATGGTGGGACCTCACATTTAATTGGTTCACTTGAATCAGGGTTCATTTGAACCCTCTTTTGGTTTGCTCCAACTAGAGGGTTCATTCGAACCCCAAAAACCAATTTTTTTTGCATGGTGTCATCTTTTGCAACTTTTCCTTCCTCACTCGAATTGTAAACCACTTTTGTGGGTTTACCCTGACCAATCTCTCCACAACTAAAGCATTTAAAGGGAGATTTACCTTCATACTTACCAAATCCTTTTCTCAATCTTCTTACAAAGTTGGCCTCGATTTCTTCAAAGTTCTCTTCATCCGAATCTTTAGTTCTTGTAGCTTTAAAATTAGTTTCTCTCTTCCCTCCACTTCTTAGATTCGGCTTACTCATTTCATAAGATGTCAAGAATCCTAATAATAGATCCTTAGTACATGTCTTGTAATCTGTAGTCTACTCAATAGCACTCACCTTTTCATTGTAAGCATTAGGAAGAGTCTTGAAAATTTTCTTTACAATTCTGATTTCATCTATAGTAGCACCAAGAGATCGCATTCCAGCCACTACCTCATCCAATCTCTATACATAAGCTTTAGCATTCTCATCTTCAATCATATGTAAAAGATTAAACCGTGTTTCCAAATTCTATAATTTTTCTTATTTTACCCTTTCATCACCATCGTGCAGTCTTTATAAAGCATCCCAAACTTCCTTAGTTGTATTCAAATTTTGAACCTTAATCAACTTGGTATGTACCAAGCTATTCTTCAAGATGAAATTTTCATTGTTATTTGCTTCATGTGCTTTAATTTTCTTAGGTGTACTTGGACCATTTGTAGGCGGGGTGTAGGGATTCTTGCAAGATTTCTCAACATCAATTCCGCAATACTCTAGATATTCTTCCATCAGTACTTTCTGGATACTATAGTTAGTTCCATCAAACTTTAGATAATCAAAGACCATTTTGTTATCCATCTTGGACCTTCCTCAAGTAGTTAAGCTCTTTACCAAGGAACCAAGCTCTGATGCCAATTGTTGGATAGGACAACTGAGAGGTGGGGGGCGAATCAATTGTCATAGATTATAACCTTTAATTCAATTACTAGAACTAACACATACACTGATTAAGTGATTAACCATAAAATACAAGTGCACAAACATAATAACACTAATTTATATGGAAAACCCAATGAGGGAAAAACCACAGTGAGGATTAACTCACACTATAGAGAATATCAAAACTGATTACAAAAAGGCCGCTCACTACTTGAGATAAGGCCCACTGCTTGAGATAAGGCTCATTGCTTGAAATAAGGACTCACTGTCCATAGGGTTACAACCTGGAGGGCTCACTACCATAGAGATACAAAGAAGACAAAGAAGACTTGTTACAAAGAGACAGCAATCCCAATGCAACAAAGATTCCACCATAATCATAGATCAACAAGTGCATGAATGATAGAGTTCGCCTTCTACTCACTGCATCCAGAAACTCGACGTTAAGCTTCGTACTGAACAACAATACACTTAACTCATACACCTCAAGAATAAAATCAAGGTCGTGTCTACTCTTTCACTTATCTTCCTTCTTTTCTTATGTGCAATTTTCATTGCTAGCACATTTTGCATTTGTACTATCTCCAACCTTGAAAAGATACAAAGTCGGCCATCCAACTTCAACTTTTAAATTAGGTTGGCGTCAAACACCTAGGGTGGAATTAGAGTGAAGGCAACTAAAACACATACTTTACCAAGATCCATAATAAATCCAACACACTTCTTTAGCTTTGAAAGTAGTGCTTGACACACAGTCGGCCATACCAGTGTAAAACAGATAGATCAATTAAGCTCGATACATCCAAATGCCAAGAGCAACTTCAATAGAACCAAGGCAGCACAACTCTTGAACCATATGCCATAAGATTTCATCAAAGAGAAATCCGGACCAGTAACAATTCTCCCAGACCTCAATCAACACACAAAAAACCACAGTTCACAAGCACCAGAACCAATAACCTTCTTTGAATACAATTTTCTCAATATCCTCAACATATATAATCAACAACAACTAGTAGATAACTAGCTAATCAGTTGACATCAATGAAAACACTTAATTCCTTTTCCATTCTTGAAATAATGCAAAGACCCTTAAATCTTAGAAAGATCTTTGCTATGTAGTTTAAGAAGGCTTGTTGGAAGGGATGTGCTATTTATGTTATGCATATCAGTAACCTTGACATTAAGGAACTATATCTAGATGACTACCCTATCCTCAAGGAGTCGCAAGATGTATTTCCTGATGAACTCATAGAGTTACCTTTGAAACAAGAATTCAATTTCTCTATTGACCTTGTACCAAGAGTTGACCCTCAATCCAATGCACCTTATCAGATGACCACCACTGAACTCTATGAGTTTAATGCCTAGTTAATGGAATTGTTGAACATAGGGCTCATAAGACCCAGTGTGTCTCCTTGGGGAGCACTAGTTATCTTTGTGGAAAAAAAGGATGGAACCTTGCATCTATGTATAGACTAGCAAATGTTGAACAAGGTGACCATCAAGAATCGATATCCACTTCCAAGGATTGATGAGTTGTTTTCAACCAAATGAAGGGAGCGACAGTGTTCTCCAAAATCAATCTCAGTTCAAGATACCATTAGTTAAGAATAAATGAAGAAGATATTTCGAAGACTACTTTTCAATCTCAAATGGACATTACGAGTTCACTGTGGTACCTTTTGGTTTGACCAATGCACTTGTAACCTTCATGAATCTCATGAATAGTGTGTTCAGATATTTCTTGGATGATTTTTTATTTATTTTCATTGACGACATCCTAGTTTACTCAAAGTCTATTGAATAGCATGATAAGCACTTGAGGATAGTTTTATAGTGACAGAGAGAGAAGAAACTTTTTGGGAAGCTATTCAAATGCTCATTTTATCAAGACAATATGCACTATCTATGTCATACTATTTCGACCAAGGGAGTCTTTGTAGATCTTGAGAAGATCAAGGCAATTGTGGAATGGCCAATGCCTCAAAATATGTCAAAATTCCAAAGTTTCATGCACCTCATAGGATATTATAGAGGATCATGACAACACCAATGCTGACCATCCATGATCCTAATGGAAGATTCACTGTAATTAGAGATGCTTTAGGAGATGGAATGGGAGTAGTACTAATGAAGGATGGATAAGTGGTAGCATATGAATCAAGAAAGCTTAAATATCACGAGGTGAATTATGCACTGCATGATTTAGAGTTGGCCGCAATAGTTCATGCCTTGCAGATGTGGAGGCATTATACCTTGGGAAATCCATTTGAGCTCAAGACAAACCATTTGGGATATAGATACATGTCTACTCAACCAAACCTTAATGTGCAATAGAGAAGGTGGTTGGAATTCCTTAGTGAGTATGACTTCATAATTGAGTGTATAAAGGGAAAATAGAACAAAGTGGCTGATGATCTTAGTAGATGACATTTTAGAAGCCATGATATTGATAAGGTGTAATCTAAGACAACAGGTGACACAACATTTTCCAAGGGATGAGCACTATGAAAGAGTGAAGAGTGCCCAAATAGAGAATCCATCAGATCATCAGTTTGATGGGTATGAGATCAAACCAAATGGAAATTTGAGATGCTAGAGAAGAATGTACATTCTAGATTCTAGAGAGCTGAGAAAGTTTCTTCTAGAAGAGGTTCATAATGCACCTTATTTGAGACACCCCAGAGTCTCCAAGATGATCATAGAATTGAAAACTCTATACTTTTGACCTAAATTCAAGAAGGTTGTAGTGGAGCATGTAGCTAGATGCTTAGAGTGTCAGTGATTTAAGGCTGAACATGCACATCCAACAGGGCTATTGTACCCTCATGACATACCTGATTATAAATGATAGGTGATCAGTATGGACTTCATATAGGGGTTCCCTTCAAGAGCAAGAATCAACATGATGTTCTCTTGGTTGTGATAGATAAGTTGACCAAGGTGGTGCACTTCATCCCAGGAAACCTAAAGGATGGATCATCAACCATTGCCAAGAAATTTTTCTAGGAGATCTTTCACTTACATGGAGTGCCAGAGACTGTGGACAATGATTTTGGTTACCCAAGGGTTTCTCTAACTCTTCTAGGTTTTTCACCTAAAAGGAGAGAAAAATGGGGCCAAAATGCTAATGTCTACACTCAAGATTAATGTAATGAGGGATGCAATATGCCTAATTGTAATGTCTAAGTGCAATCCAATGATAAAAGAGATGAATTATTAATGCAAAACTAATGAAATGCAAGATGTTTGAAAACACATTGTGATATGCAAACATATACTAAATGACCTAGAAATGCAAACAAAACTAAATAGAAGACTGTGAAACAAAAAGTGTGCACTTGGAAGTGTGTTGTAGAATTGAAGTAACTCTGAAAATCTATAAATACTGATTTTTAAGCTTGGCGGGTCACGTGCCAAATTGGGCGACTTAGTCCAGTTTCGAGAAAAATCTGGAAAACTGCACTGGGGTCTGTTTCAACCAAATGGGTGTCTGAATCTACAAAGAATCTCTAAAAAATACGCACAGTGGGACTAAGTTGCCACAATTGGGGGAAGTGTCCACTTTATCTTTTCATGACAAGAAAGGGTGTTGAATACACAAATACAATAGGGTATATAAGGCAACACAAAACTAAATAAGACATTATATGTGTGCAATAGAAAAAAAATAGAACCAATGACATGAAAGGACAAGGGATTGAATATATGGATGGGAACAAGACTTACAACATCATTATAGGTCATATCCTACAAAGAAGATTCATGGAAAATGGCCATAAATAAACCTCTACATATATTTGTCTTTGTGAAAGACAAGCTTGTTGAAGGGGTTGATCTCCCTTAAGCGATAGTTATTTCCACCACCTAGCTCCAACACAAAGATTTTTTCTACATACATTAGATTACAAATTGTCCATGTAGTGAAGGCCAACTTCATTGCCTTTCTATTTTAGGAAAATAAAAAATAATAAATGCTAGACCTATTTCATGATACATCGTGCATGATCATATCAACATGGGCTAAAATTTCAAATACTAGTTCAACCTCAAAATTCAAAATATACTTGTCACTTTCTAGTCATCTAAGTTAAAAAGTTGGATTCAAGTGTTTGTAATTTCCTTTATAAGAGTGTGACATAGATTTGTACTTTTACCCTATGGTATGTTTTCCATCTCATCGAAATGTATGGTTAAATAGTTGTTGGGTGATCCCACAATAATGCTCGTCCCAATTTTTGGCCAAAGTAGGATGTTGAAATCAACATTTTTAACTAAACATTCACTTTTTGACACCTATAACAACTAAATCATTAAGAATTTGAAGATGATGTGAACTAGTGATTTGTAAAAATTCATGTGTAGAATCTAAATATATATTTTAAAATAAAAATAAATTGTGAATTTGTTTATGTAACTTTTAATAATAAAATATATTTTTTATAGTAAAGAATATTTTTAAAAAGTGATGTTTATGTTGTAACACATAATTTTTTCTATAGAAAGGATAAAATTATAATTTTTAAAATATAGATTTGTAACATCAATATCAGGTGCATGGATATTTTTTCATAATTTTCTATTACATTATTTTTTCTTAATTAATTTTTGAAGTCAAAGTAATTATAATTCAAAAATAGGTGTATGTAATAACACATAACTTGTTTTGTATACATGTATCATTTTTTTACTTTTTTATTGAAACAAGGACATCAATACTTTACGTGCAAATATTTTATGGATTTTTTTAAATTTTTTACTATTTTTCCACGTGTAGAATAAAAAATTTGATGTTTGATGAAAAAATTATGTTCAGTAAAACATAGAAAATAAATATATAATAAAATAAAATATATTCAAAATTATACTTGTTGGAAAGCTCATTTCGAGGACTACGATCTTGCAAATTATCTTGTCAAGTTCATTTGATATGAAGGTCCACACTAAGGTTTGAAACTAAATTTTTTAAGGAAAATTTGAGGTACAGATTCAAAGTGACTAGTTCAAAGGTCCTTCAAATGAAGGTACCTTAATTCAAAGGTATTCAAGAACTTTCATTTGAAGGTATGTCATTCCCACACAAAAAATGTAAAAAATCCTTCAAACAAAGGTTTTTTAATTTTTTCAACCTTCAAATGAAGGTACTTTTTGGAATACCTTTGAATGAAGGCACATTAGTTTGAAGAAAACCTTCGAAGGAAGGTGTTTTTTAAGTTTTTACTTGCATCCGAGATCAAAAAGTTGATGTCCCAAGTTTGGGACCCATTATTATGGGATGACCCTGTTGTATCCACCTAGTATATAGGAACAAAAACTAGATACATAGCTCACTCCAAATCAAAACCAAGGAAGCATTAGTAGCAATATTCACATTCATCTATTGAATAGGCCAACCTTGGAATGTAGCTAAAGAAATGACAAGACAAAATGAATCCATCTTAGCTACAAGGGAAAATTTCTTGATGTAATTAATACCATTATGGTGATCCCACAAAGCTGGTTTACAATTTTTGGGAGATTCTAATTTTTGTTGAGATCACATATTTTTAGAAAATATAACGATTTAAGCCTTAAAAAGTTCCATTTAAAGCATTCCAATTGAAGATTCTTTGATCAAACTTCCTTAGATCAAACCCCCTTAGATAGAACCTCGCTAGTTTTAAACGATACCTATAACAGAGTCTCCTTTACACCTATCAAAATGTCGATAAAAAACCACTTTTGATTTACCCTTTGGAGGATCAAATGAATTCATTTAAATTTTATTTTTTGTAAGTATGTAGTCCTTGTTATAAACTTCCCAAAAAGTGTAATTTTAAATAAATTTAATTTTATTATTATACTTATTTTTTATTTCTTGTGAATGTAGGGTTTTCACCAAAAATCAATCTCTTTGTTCTACACATGTGGAAAAATAGCAGATTATCAAAAAACAAAATTGAACAATATGAGTGCACTAGATGTTGAAGTCCTTGATCCAACAAAAAAAACATTAAATTTTGATACATACAAAAAAAGTTACGCATTATACAGTCGCGCTATGTCTGAATTATAATTGGTTTGACTTTGAAACATGATTAAAGAAGAAATATTCAATAAAAACTATCTAACCAAGTGGAAGCACTAGATATCAGAGTTACAAAACTAAATTCAAAAGAATTAGAATTTTATCCTTCATGGAAAAAAAATTGTGTTATATGGTGAGTGTCACTTTTTAAAAATGTTGTTTTCTAAAAAAAAACTAGTTTTTGAGGGCTCAGATGGAAAAATAAGTGCAATCTGATTCCAAAAATTTTGAAAAAAATTTATTTAAAATCTACAGACAAAATGTCACGAAATCTAGTTTGCATTATCTTCAAATTCCTCATGGTTTAGCCGCTATAGGTGCCCAAAATTGAAGATTTAGTTAAAAAAATTATTTCAGTGTCCAATTTGACCAAAAATTATAAACCACTATTGTGGGATCACCCGTTAACAAGGAATGTCTTGTAATTCTTATTATAACCATTTGTCCAATAATTGGTATGGTACACCCATTTGTACTAAACCATATTTCTCCTCAAAGGAAGAGAAACGATATCCCATGTGTGATTCTTCATAAATAAAGAATAATTCTCATCCATAGCCTTATCCAGCTCTAAAACACTAAAAACATTTAAAAAATCTATGGATCAGGAGATATAACATTACTAAGTGTATAAGATTGAATTTGCACCCTAGGTGCAATTCCCCTTTTTTCCTTTATCCACCTTAGAAAACCAAAGTAGGAGGCTTAATTCCACTTAAGCCCACTAATGGCAGTTTGCTTGGTGCCTATTTTATGTGTCAGTGGAGGAATTTCTATCGAGGACGCCCGTGTGGTGCGTAGACGTCTACGCAATGCACTTACATCCTTGATAGATTCTTGCGACTGAGCTAGTAGAGGCATTACTGTTCCCATTGGAAGTGAAGTTGTAACACCTCCTTCGGCCGAATGACCCGAATATGGCGATTTTTCTTCATTCTCTCTTTAAATTCATCCCTTCAACATTCAATTCAACTTCTTTATGACTCTTCAGCAAATCAAGCCTTCATTCTTGCACACTTCAAGCTTCCATACTCACACTTTTGCATCCATTTTCACTCACTTCCAAGTATTCCAAGCACACCATTGCAGCAAAAGCTTCACTTTGTCAACTTAGTAGAGCATGTTTCGGACCATGCCATTACAGCAGAGGCTTGAGTTCCTCTCATTTCTCCCCCAAGCAACCTTGAGTGCTCTTGGTGGAGGTGGTAAGCTTCCCTCTCCGCTCCTCTATCATTTGGTTGAGTAGCATAGTACTGTTTTGTAGTGCTTGTTTTCTCTTTACTTTATTGCTTCTTTATCTAATTTCCTTAGCTATCCATGGAGGTGGAAACACCTAAATGGGGGTCTAACTGAGGCAAGCCCCTATACAGCCACCCAACATTTTCCCTCTTGTTGTATGTAGCTGCACGTGTTGTGAGAAAGATCAACTAGCGAACGAGTTTCTTGGTGAGATCCTTCTTACTCTCCTTATATTCACTTTTCTACTTTATAATATTAGAGAATATATTTTTTATTTACTTGTCACACTCTAGCCTTTTAATTGAGTAGCTAGGTTGTTAGTAGTTTTGGGTGAGTTCAAACTTGTATTTGTTGTTGTCTAACCATATGGACTATAGCACACTTTCAAGTCACCAATGCGTCGCTTTGTCATCTAGAGACCGTGCTGACATCCTTAGGCAGAGAGCTCCCTGAGGCATAGAGTTGAACCCAAAAATTGACTCACCTAGCCCCACCTTGCAACTTATGATTGTAGAGTGATTGCAGGACCTCATAATCCTTGTCATTCTCATACTCATACACTCATATGTTACACTTAGCTGAGGTAAGTTAGGGTAGCCTCTCACATCTTGACTGTCTATGACCTGGGGTCTTACACACGATGGTCCCCCTCTCTTACATTTTTGGTGAACCCAACGTGAACCATTTTGGTTTTGTTCTTGTGATACTGACAGTTCCTTTCCCCGCACTCTAGGAGTGTTGTAAGGCTATTGCCTTGCAACCTGACTTGCGACCCCTAGTTAACGTAGTTGGAAGGTTCCAAAGGTATTGCACGATGAAACCTTAATTGGGTCACCATCTTATCCGTTAACCTTTTTGGATTCTTTGAAAGCATTGTCTAGTGTGTGTAATGGCCTCCTTCTTGCATCAACCCATCCCCTCTGCGCAACCTATGGATAGTAGTGTTGGCATAACCTTTAATTCATAGGACCTACCGATGGGCTTTAACAAGGAACCATCTCCTCTTTACATTCCTGCATGGATCAATGGGAACATTGTAGCTGATGTTCTCATTGACTCAACATCACAAGTGAACATAAGAATAAAGGAAATTATGCTAATAAAATTTTTACATAAGGATGGATACGATGCTCCTATGAGTTTCATCCACACATATGATGGGATTTCTATACCCCCTTTGGGTAGCATTGTCCTATCAATTTTAGTTGGGCCTAAGTCCACGAATCTCCTATTTGATATCATCCCTAGATCTGAACTCTTCAGAGTGAAATTGGGTATCCCTTGGTGTGTGGCGATGAATGCGGTACCCTTTGTCATGCATAAATGTTTAAAATTTATCCATGGAGGTTCCATACATGTGATCCACAACATCAGTTATTGACCACCGGTTGCACATGGTAGCTACCCCTTAGATCACCCATGGCTTACATCTGTGGGTCCACTTCTACCTAGGATGAACCTTTTCAATAAAACATATCATAACTATAAGAAAGGGTGTATGAGGCCAAAGGTAAGGTACCCTCCCTCGCCTTATGCTATCTCACATAGGGCTTTCTTAAAGGCTAAAAATGATGCCGCTAAGGCTCAAAAGAGGAAAGAAGAGAAGCAGTCTTGTGATCCTCCTTCTTCCTCTTTCACTGCCTAGTCTGATGCTTATTCTCACTCATTTGTGGTACTATCAGGATCTGCTCCTCGTTTGCAGGAGAACCCTTCGGTGCCCACTTGGCAAAAGCCTAAGTGTCCTGTGTTTGAGCTTCTTGTTCTGCCGACGGAGCGTAGGATTGTTTGGTATGAAAAGAAGGTCTCCGAAGGAGAGTCCTCCTTGTCTCAACCTCTGTGACCTCCTACAGCTCCTTCTCCTAAGGAAATGAGCAAAAAGAGGTCCGCTGCCGAGGCTCTCGAGTCCACTCCTCCTGTCACTCCTTAGCCTATTCCCTCTACTCCTGTACATGAGCTCATTCCTCCACCTGGAATGGCCATAGTGGACATTCCTGTGGTTGAGTAGGAACCTCTTGCCCCTTTACAAATTCTAGCCTCTAACTCTAGGAGTCGTAGAAACTACCTTGCACATGAGTGCAAACACCAGTGAAAGGCTCTCTTGGCCAAGCAAGCCACCTCACAACAGAGGGAGGAAGGAATGACCACTCCTATTTCAAGACCTCCTATAGTGTCTTCTCCCTCCCTTCTATTCCCCTTCAGTTTGATGTGCTCCTAGCTTCCATTACGAGCTCAAATGTGCCTAACTCTAAATGAGTATAGGTGTTTATTGCTCCTTCGGTGGAGCTGCCTTTGTTGATGTGCATCTTGGATATTCAACCCTTCCTGAAGCCCATGGATATGGTAAACACTTTGGTTGTATTCACTGCAGTTATTTCTTCCTCTTCCTTTGCACCCCTAGCTTCATCTGTGGGGAGTTCATCTCCTCCAAAAAAGAAAGAGGCAGAGGCTGGTCCTTCTAGTAACGAAGGATGTAAGAGGAGCCCACCTTCTTCACGAGGTGGTCCTCTGATGACTTGTTCTATTCTTTTGAGTGAACTAGTCTCAGCTTCACCTCAGTTTGTCATTGCTCCCAAATCATGTGAACTTAGTGGTGAACCTCAAGCATAACCTACGTCTTCTGATGAGAATAGCCATGGATGAAGTCTCGACCCTATCGGTGATCTTTGCAAAATTGTTGACCTTGACTCCACGGGAGTTGGGTGGAGAGGACCTTGAGGGGCCCTCTTCCTTGGCCCTTGTTGGGAAAGGACCGGATGCTCCTCCTCTTAACATTCGATCCTTGCAGAATCATCCTTCTTCCCCTTATGAGGATCTAGATTGGGAAGCGGATGACCTCTTGGTTGATCAATGTTAGGAGGAGGCCCTTTTCTTGATCTTGTGTGTCTGTGTGTTTTTTGATGTGTTCCATTGTAGTCATGCTATATGTGCCTGGATGACCCTTGCCACCCCTGTTGGTGCTTGGATATAGGTGTGTTTTTTGTGTCGTGAACCTTCTTCTATTTGTATCATCATTCTTCCATGTTTGTGAATGATTTTCGATAAATTGGCGACGATTCAAAGCATTGGGGGCATTTAGGCTTCCCTTCCATGTTGACCCAATTTTTTTTATTTTTAGTTTTTTTTTTATGCATTCTTCTTAATCTGGTTGGGGATTGATGATCTTTCACCTTGCATTGCGGTTACCTATTATTATATGAGCTCGAACAGATTTGACTGCGCTAAACCAAATCCCCCTGTGCCCTTTGTTTGAAATTTTATTTTCTCCTTTGCTTTCCCTTTATCTTTCTTTCTGCTTTGAGTTGTCCCTCCTATGTGAGACAATGCTTTTTCTTTAACACTTCGATATTTAGAAAATGAATTCATTGCCAATGAATATTTTTTTAAATTCTTCACAAACTTTTTGCCTTAGAATTACATTCTCAACTTCGAACCCTAACGAAATATGTTTCCTTCATCACGGGTTAATAAAGAAAGGACTTGAAGACCTTCCTCTGAAGTGGGAACAAATTTAACTTCCCCTCACGTGGGGGCATATCGTTCCTTTCAAATTCCTTAATGAAGTGAACCTATTTTGAAAGGATTCCTTGATGACGAATCACTCTAAGAAGAATGACTACTTTTGGATTGTGTGTCCCTTGAGTGGACCCCCCTTCATCTTCATAGCGGGTTCCTAAGGGACCCTTCTTTCGAAGCCTTTACAACGAATGGATTCTTTTACTTCTAGCCTAGGGGCAGCCTAAATAGGCTCATTCCATTCGTCCTTTCACATCTAGCTCAGGGGTATCCTGACTAGACCTTACCTTTCAAGTAGCACATCCCTTGAGTGGACCCCTCTCCTTTTGAAGGGTTCCTGGGGGACCCCTTTGAAATTTTTATCTATTGATGGTTTGTGTGACCGACTGATTTTGACATGTTCTATCTTGTAAGGAAAATTAGATGAGGAAAACAATTCTCCTAACGTCAATACCTCAGGAAAGAATGCAGATACACTTTAAAATTTACAATTACAGTCCAACTAAGATGCACTATGAAGCAGATAATAGAAAAAGAGTATTTGACAATCACACATGAACACCAGATATACGTGGGAAAACCCTTACGAGAGAAAAACCCACCACACCAAGAGAAATCACTTTGTATTATAGTAATGAAGATTACATACAAATTCTAGACTTATCTTTCTGGTGTCATTATACAATAGCATTCACCATGTACAATCTTTGAACAAAAATTTCTCAAGTTACAACCTTTACAGATTATAATACATTCACTAATCAACAATCTGTCGAATCAACCAATGAACCAATCGATAATACAACCGATCACAAACTGCAATCTCTGAGTATATCCATGGAATTCCCTAACTGCCAAACTTCCTCACAAAACTGTCACAACCAATTTCCTTCCAATAGTTTAGATTCGACTTCTCCTATTGGTCCATGAGACTCCACATAGGATGGTCAAACAGTCAACATAATTTGCAATGTACTAGCATCTCGGTGAGACACTAACAGTGTCTCGCCGATGCCACATAGCCTTCATACCGATGTTGCCAAGAGTCACCGTAGTCGCCAAGATGTTCTATAGAGCCTCATGAGTTACACCGAGTCACCAAGCAGTCACCCAGACCTATCTCTTTCTCCAGGAGATCATAGTGAGTCACCAAAGGTATACCGAAGACACAAGTCATATCGAGCTCCAAAAGATAGTCGGCAAGACATACCGATATTACCAAGAGGTTTCATAGAGCAACATTAGGTTACACCGAAAGCATACACCTATCGGCAAGACCAAACACCTTCACTAAGACGTTACGCCGAAGCTCCGCAAGTCACATAGACTTAAGTGTTCTCATCGGCCAGACAATTAGCTTTCGCTGAGACATCATACCGAGATCCATATGTTTCACCGAAGATGTCAGCAGTCACCAAGACATATCATCTTCACCGAGAGAACATACCGAACTCCAAGACTTACCCCGAAGACTTCAATAGAAAGCACTGTCAGCGAGACTTTATCTTTCGCTAAGACTCTTCACCAAGCCACCATGTTACACCAATGACTTACACTTGAGCCTTCGTCGGTGAGACAATTGTATATCGGTAAGACTACTTACCAATAGACTATACGCTATGCCAAAGATCATAAAGTGAAACATCTTGTTGGCAAGACATTAGCTTTCGCTAAGAGTTCTTACCGAACCCTTAGTGCTACTCCGAAGATTCCAAGTGTGTCCCCATCGGCAAGACTTCCACATCACTGAGAGCTCATAGCGAACAACCAAGACTCTCCCCGACACCCAATTGAGTGGCCTTTCGACTAGAGGTCCCCCGAGCACTAAGAGGTCATAACGAACACACTTTGTCATAGCAATAGCTCAAAAGGAAACAACAATCGACAAGACAAAAGCTAGGTCGTAGCGACCTGTACAAAACATGATGATCTAAACTACTTGTTGGCCAGACATTGAAGCTGTCACATTGACTTGGCTCTCATGGAGGTTTCAACCTGTATTGATTGAGACATACATTTCCAACAATCTCCCACTTGACGAAGATCATACATGCACCTCCAAAGCACAACATATTTACTTAAAATCATGGGCACTAAGGCCCATTGAACTAGCACACCACCTGAACTTATCTGTGCTCAGTGGCTTCGTCAATGCATCTGCATCATTCTCCAGAGTATCAACCTTTTCCAAACTGACCTTTCCATCCTCAACCATATCTCGTACAAAGTGGTATTATACATCAATATGTTTCGTCCTGGCATGGAAAGTTGGATTCTTTGCCAGACAAATTGCACTATGACTGTCACAGAAAATTGTTATTTCTCCTGCATCAGAACCAATGTTAGAACACAAACGTTTCAACCATACAACTTCTTTACAAGCATGAGTAGCTGCCATGTATTTAGCCTCCGTAGTGGACAAAGTGACTACAACCTGCCACTTACTCATCCAACTCACTGCACCACCATTCATCATGAAAATGTATCCACTAGTGGATCTCCTATTGTCAATGTCCCCTGCCCAATCAGAATCCACATAGCCTTGAATACTAAGAGTCCTCTCTGATTCAACCAAGTTTCCATGGTAACACAAAGCAAAATTTGAAGTGCCCTTCAAATATTTGAAAAATCTTTTCACAGCATCCTAATGTGTTCTTCCTAGATTAGCCATAAAACGACTAAGAACTCCCATTGCTTGGGAAATGTCTGGCCTTGTACAGACCATTGCATACATGAGACTACCAACCGCACTAGCATAGGGTACACTAGTCATGTCCTCCATCTCAGTAGGATATTTTGGACAGTCCTCAACAAATAGTTTCGTTCCCTGCATGACTAGAACCACTAGTTGTTTGCAATCATTTATACAAAATCTCTCAAGAAGAGTCTTGACATACTTACTCTGACTGAGCCAAAGCTTTCTATTCTTCTTGTCCCTAATTATCTCCATCCCCAGAATATACCTTGTTGCACCAAGATCCTTCATTTCGAACTTAGCAGACAACTGAGACTTAAGATCAGAAATCATTAGCTTGCTATTTCCTATGAACAAAATATCATCCACATAAAGAGCAATAACTAATACTTGATCACTTTCAGCTTTATAATATACACAGTGATCAAATTTTGATCTCACAAATCCCAAAGATAATACAAAAGTATCAAATTTCTAGTACCACATTCTAGGTGACTGCTTTAACCCATACATAGACTTCTTTAATTTGCATACCAGTTTTTCTTTACCTTTCTTAACAAAGTGCTCAGGCTGGGACATATAGATTTCTTCTTCAAGATCACCATGAAGAAATGTTGTCTTCACATCCATCTGTTCAACCTCTAAGTCATATGCTACTGCAAGTGACAAAAGAAATATGATAGATGTAAGCTTTGCTACAGGAGAAAATATTTCCCCATAATCAATTCCCTCGACCTGGGAATAACCCTTTGCAACCAGTCTTGCCTTGTACTTTTCTACATTGCCATCCAAACCAATTTTTTTCTTAAATACCCATTTACAACCCACAGGTTTTCTGCCTTCAGGCAAGGGCACCAAACATCAAGTTTCATTTTTATCCAATGATGCCATCTCTTCTTCCATGGCTTCTAACCAAGAGTCTAAATCAAACATTCTATTTTCCTCTTTTATAGTCCTAGGCTCATCAGTACTAGAAATCAAAGCATAGGCACAAGTAGAATCAATCAATGAGAACCCATACCTATCTAGTTGTTTTCTTTCTCGTGTTGACCTCCTTAGTGGCTGAGGCTGAGGTTGTTCTTCTTCTTCCAAACTTTCAGAATTTCTTGAGCTCTCCTCAATTTCAGGTACATTTTGAATTTCTAATTCCTCTTTCTCTAGTGGAGGAGGAATTAATGCTACATCCGTATTGTTATCTGACTTTGTCTCTGACTGCAAATCCAAAGTGGAAGGTTTCAGCTCATGAAAGATTACACTTCTGTTGTATACAACCTTCTTTGTATCAGGATTCCAAAACTTGTATCCTTTTATGACAGCCCTATAGCCAATAAAAATACATTTTATAGCCTTGTTCTCTAATTTAGATCTTTTGACATCTTGCACATGAGCATATGCCTCACAGCCAAAAACTCAAATATGTCTAAGAGAGGGCTTCTTACCAAGCCATGCTTCCAAAGGTGTTTTCTCAACAAGAGCAAAATTTGGAGAACGATTAATTAAATAACATGCAGTAGATATAGCCTCACCCCAGAACTTCTCCTCCAAGCACACACTACTCAGCATACTTCGTGCTCTCTCCATCACTGTCCTATTGAACCTTTCTGCAACTGCATTCTGTTGTGGAGTATAAGGTGTAGTCTTGTGTCTTTTAATTCCATGGTCTTTCCAATATCTTTCAAATTCACCAGAACATCTAATTCACCGCCATTATTAGTCCTTAAGCATTTTATTTTTCTATCAGTCTAATTTTCAACAAGGTTCTTAAATTCCTTAAATCGACTGAACACTTCTGATTTACTCTTCAGAAAATAAACAAATGCTCTTCTTGAATAATCATCAATAAACGACACATAGTATCTTGACTTAGACAAAGAAGGAACATCCACTGGACCAAACACATCCGAATGAATATAGTCTAACAAACCAGAAAATTTATGAGGACTGGAATAAAACAAAACATGGTGCTGCTTTCCATATATACAGTGTTCACAGAATTCAAATTCAAGATTACAATCTTCAAGCCCCTCAACCAAGTTTTTATTCTTCAAGGTTTTTAAACCTTTTTCTCCTATGTGGCCTAACATATGATGCCAAAGCATAGTCTTCTTTGTAGGAAGTTTTACTTCCATAGAGTTTACATAATTAGGGATATGTCCCTCTTTACCTTCATGAGTAGCTTTCAGTGACTTTACAAAGATACTGTTACATTGAACAACCTGTGCATCTAGCTTGTACAGGGTACCAATCCGAGCACCTCTAGCCAACACCATTGAACCTCTAGTCATCTTGCAGCCATTTCCAGAGAACGTAACTTGCACTCCAATATCATTTAGCATACTTACAGAAAGTAAGTTTCGAGCCAGACCTGGTATATGTATTACATTTTTAATTTCCTTTACTCTGCCATCAGAGAATTGTATCTTGACTCTTCCACGACCAACAATCTCCAAAGTTGAATCACTTGCTAAATACACCTTTCCATGATCGTATTCTTCATACTTTGTGAACCACTCTCTATGAGATGTCATGTGGAACAATGCTCCAGAATCAATTAGCCAGACATCATCTGATGCCTGTGTAGCCAAGGCTACAATAAAGGCGTCACCATCATTGTGAGAAGTCTAACCATTATCTGAAGATCCCTTCTTCATCTTTTTATCCTCTTTACAATCCTTTTGGACATGACCAGGTTGCCCACAGTTCCAACACTTCACCTTGGACTTCTTGCCAGGAGACTTTGATCTCCCCTCTGATTTCGATTTGGACTTCTTGTCCTTCTTCTTGCCTTTCTCCTTTGACCTTCCTCTGACAGCAAGAGCCTCCTTTGCTATCTCAGAAGACTTCCTTCTCATTTCTTCTAACAACAAAGAACCAACAATATCTTACATCTTGAAACTGGATGTTGTACTCCCAATAGCCTTCACTAGATGATCCCATGAGTCTGGCAAAGAACACAATAGTAGCATAAAACAATCCTCTTCTTCAGTCTTCACACCAATAGATGTCAATTGAGCAAGTAGCATGTTAAATGTGTTCAAATGATCAGCTACAGACCCTCATTCCTGCATTCTTAAAGAGTATAGTTTCTTCCTCAAGAATAGTTTATTCACCAAGGACTTCCCCTGATAAATAGATGCCAGTCTCTTCCACAAGGAAGATGTAGTCTTCTCTTCATGCACATTGAGAAGAATTGAGTCTACCAAAAAGAGCCTTATTAGCCCCTTAGGCTTCCTATCTGCAAGATCCCAATCTTCTTGCTTCATGCCTATAGGTTTCACTCCAGCCACATCAATCCAAAGATCACGGTCAACAAGAAGATCCTCCATCTTGAGTTTCCACAACTCAAAGTTACTGCCATTGAATTTCTCTATTTCAATCTTACCAGATGAACTAGCCATCTCAATCTGTAATAAAAAATGACATCTACAAGACTCCCACTGAACATAATTGACTCAAAAACCCCAATGTACCCACAAGGATAACACAACTAGCCAGGCTCTGATACCACTTGTAAGGAAAATTAAATGAGGAAAACAATTATCCTAACATCAATACCTTAGGAAAGAATGCAGATACACTTTAAAATTTATAATTACAGTCCATCTAAGATGCACTATGAAACAGATAACAAAAATAGAGTATTTGACAATCACACATGAACACCAGATATACGTGGGAAAAACCTTACGGGAGAAAAACCCACCACACCAAGAGAAATCACTTTGTATTACAATAATGAAGATTACATACAAATTCTAGACTTATCTTTTTGGTGTCATTATACAGCATCATTCACCATATACAATCTTCGAACAAAAACTTCTCAAGTTATAGCTTTTACAAATTAGAATACATTCACTGATCAACAATCTGTCGAATCAACCAATGAACCAATCAATAATCCAACCAATCACAAACTACAATCTCTGAGTATATCCATGGCATTCCCTGACTGTCAAACTTCCTCACAAAACTATCGCAACCAATTGCCTTCCAACAGTTCAGATTCAGCTTCTCCTATTGGTCCACGAGACTCCACATAGGATGGTCAGATGGTCAACAAAATTTGCAATGTACTGGCATCTCAGTGAGACACTAATAGTGTCTCGCCGATGCCACATAGCCTTCATACCGATGTCGCCAAGAGTCACCGTAGTCGCCAAGATGTTCTATCAAGCCTCATGAGTTACATCGAGTCACCAAGCAGTTGTCTAGACCTATCACTTTCGCCAGAAGATCATAGTGAGTCACCAAAGGTATACCGAAGACACAAGTCATATCGAGCTCCAAAAGATAGTTGGCAAGACATACCAATATCGCCAAGAGGTCTCATAGAGCAACATTAGGTTACACCAAAAGCATACACCTATCAGCAAGACCAAACACCTTCGCTGAGACGTTACGCCAAAGCTCTGCAAGTCACATAGACTTAAGTGTTCTCATCGGCCAGACAATCGACTTTCGCTAAGACATCATACCGAGATCCATATGTTTCACCGAAGCTATCAGCAGTCTCCAATACATATCATCTTTGCTGAGAGAACATATTGAACTCCAAGACTTACCCTGAAGACTTCAACAAAAAGCACTGTCAGCGAGACTTTATCTTTCGCTAAGACTCTTCACTGAGCCACTGTGTTACTGTTATGCCTTGCATAACCACCCCACTTTGATCTAGAACAAAATAGATCCCCCCTTCTCTTTTGGTTTCTTTGGCCTTTGGTTTCTACCTTAGGCGTTTTTCTTTTAAAGTTCTGTCAGAAGTGGAACTGGGACCAATATTGAACTTGGAATAAATTCCAAGTTCTAGTCTTATTCCTTCCCCAGTTCTGGTCCCGATAGTTCCTTGGTCTCACCCTTTTGTTCTGTAGGAGCCAGGTCCGGATCCGAATCGAGACATTGAACTCTTCATGTTTCAGGTTCCCGATCTATGTTCCGTCCTAGACCCGACTCCACCTTTCCCTTTGCTCCTTTTTGGTCGGTCGTCTTCCCTTTTGTCCTTTCCCTTGGGTATTTTCTTTTTAGGCCTTAGGCATTTTCTTCTTGTTTTGGCGGGCCCAAAACCAGATCAGAAATCGAACTTGGGATTTCTTCCAAGTTTTGTTTTCTTTTCCTTCCCCGGTCCTGGTTCCACATGTTTTGTCCTTTTGCTTCTGGTTTCTTTTGTTTTGTCATGGGGTTTTCGCTCCCCTTCCTCCTTCTTTTGCTTGTCCTTTTTTTTGGGTGTCATCGGAGGCAGGTTTGAAATGAAATCTGAACCTGAAATTTGAAAAAGTTTCTGGTTCATGTTTAGTTTCGGTCCCGGTTCCACCATGTTCTTTTGTTTCTTGTCCCTCGCATTTGGTTTCTTTTTGCGGGAGGAGAGCTGGGATGGGGTATGATCTTGGAAATGTTGTTTATTTCCGTGGCTTGTTCCCATCCTGACTCCGGTCCCGGTTTTGTTTTCTTTTTGGTTTCAACCTCGCCAATTTTGACGGGCTGTCTTTTCTGGGTCTTTTTTTTCTCCATCCAGGTTCCGCTGGGACTTGTTTAATTTTTGCTTCTTGGCGCGGTCCCGGTCCCGATTTGGTCCCGCCTCGCTGGTTTTAAAAGGGGAAGTTTGTTCCCATTTCAATTTTGGTTCAGCCTCCCCCGGAGTTAAGTTTCTTTTTGTTAAAAGGCATGATATTAATGTATTGTTTTAACGAAGACCTTGTTTTGTAGGATCAAGTCGTGTGCACGATGATATTTCTTGGAGATATCGACGAAAGGTCTTGCCAACCCAATGGGGTCTCGCCGACATGTTTTGTGCCCTATGTGTGACGCGTTGAGCTCACTGAAACGTCTTCCTGACTTATGTTGGTCTTGCCAATAGCAATGAACCCACCAATGAAAGAACATATTGCTATAGCCCTTAGCACTCGCCTAAGCATCTCACCGACTGGCCCAGGCTACACCGACAACTTGCAGAAGAACGAATCTAAAGCAGGAAGAGTGTCGAAGGAAGAAGATAAAGTCGTGAGTCAAATGGATAGCTAGTATCTATTGACAAGGGTAGCTCGACATTAATGGTGATATTTTGGGGCACTCAAAGCAGCTTCGCTAGAGTCCGAAAAGGGACACGGAGGCCAAAAATAAGTGTGGTAGCTGCAAAAGATCTACAGATCATTCCAAGAGACAATCTTCACCGACATAAGATAGCAAGGATTTACATTTATTATAGAACCAAATTTTGTCAAAGATCTGGACGTCAACCCTCTGACACCATGGATATTTTGTAAACCCTAAAAATAGGGGCCAACATTCTTCTCGGGAGGGGGTGTATATATGGTATTCTTGCCTCTTTGTAAAGGGTTCCAAAAATTTTAGTGTTAGGACTTCTAGATTAGAACTTCTAGGTTTAGATAACTGTTTAGAGCTAGAATTGTTAGGAGTTAGTCAGTTAGTAGAAGGAGATCGAGTTGCATCTTGATTCTCAGTAATGAGAGCTTCTCTTGTCTTCTTGGTTAGCAGTTAGATTTCAGTACATACTATAATGTATTTTCAAAGTTCTCCTAGGGTAGATGGAAGTAGTCTGAAGATAGAGGTTTTCTGTACACTGGTGATTGTGCCAGATTTGTAAATGTTGCTTATCTATCTCACCCACAGTAGAAGCAACCAGATTTGAATCTACTTCATATTGTGTTCCAGAATGGTATTTATCTCAAAGTTAATCATTTGATTTTGAATGATTTCAAGGAATGAAATCTAATTTGTGTTATGTTTAAATGGTAGTTTATAATCAGTTGTTAAAATCAGCGATGTGAATGAATGCAACTGTGTGTTGGTCACAAGTTAAGTTTGTTCTTCAATTTTAGTTAGCAAATTCCTTGAAGTTAACAAGTCTGATTAAGGTTTGGATGAACTATTGTTCTTTTCTATTTCAAAACCCTAGTCTATCTTTTTATATTTCTTTTAAACCCCTGGTTAGTATAGGATTTATTTCATGTTCTATCTTGGAGCAATCCAGAAGCCCAATACCAGCAGGCCCCTTAAATATTACTGTTGCATTGACCACTGAGTAACATTAGCACAGTTGAGACCCAACTACCAAAACCTTGGGAGCTAAGGCATCCATGTGTTGCCTTTCTCTTTCAGGAGAAGCAGAGTAGCAATACTTTGTTTGCATGTTGTTGTGCCAAAACACACATCAACAAGAACTGGCGCTAGAGGGAGGGCCAAGAAGGGAAAACTGGATAGAACTAGGTCATCTTCCTCAGAAAGGCCCCACAGTGTTCTTCGATCAACTGGGAATCCATTATCTTTCATAGAAATCAAGACCCCAACAAGACACAAGAATCATAAAACTGGGGCAACCATTATTCTAACCTTATCCAGTGCACTACTCCACCAGGATTTTCATCAATACCCCAGTGGATACCCATTAATCCACCCGCCAATCCATCTCAATCGTCATCACAACTGATTCAACCCATAGAATAGTTGGCTCAACCACCACTACCGCCACTAATGGCATTCTTTCAGAATAATCCCTCTCCATTGGGGACTATCCTTGGAGGTTTTCACGATATGCCCAAAAACCCTAAGAAGTTCTGCCCTAAGTACATTCATGGTGAGTCAAGGAGTGCTGAAGAGCATATACAAGATTTCAAGGATGCTTGTACTAAAGCTCAGATAGGCCACCATGATGTGGTCTGTAGATTGTTCCCTTACTCTTTAGGGGACATGGCATATAATTGGCACCTTAATCTTCCTCAAGGTTCCATTCTGACTTGGACACATTTGGAAAATGCTTTCATCAACCAGTTTAGGGTGTATGTGGATCCAGCTCTTTTATATCATCAGTTTACAACCATAAGGAAGGAACTAGGTGAATCCCTGCCTTTATTCAATACCATATTCCAGCGAATGTATAGGAGATTACAAGATCCCTATCTAGTTACTAAGAACAGTGCTATCCAGGCATACTTTAGGGTTATAGACCCTTTGCTTGGCTTGTTCTTGCAAAGGACATATCCAACAACTTATATTGATTCTCTATCCAAAGTCTATCACTTGGCTATTAAGTTGTAGTAGCAAGTCAGTTCTCAACAAGGAAGTCTGGGAGAAGGTTTCCCTTCAATGGGATATCAGGTGCATAGCTCAACTCCTTTATTCAACACTCTCCCAGGGATGTCTTCTTCCCACTATGGGCCTATGTCTGAATTGCAAGCCCAACCACCTATCCTGTTCTTTGCTTTGGGAACTCCTAATCTCTTTCAACAACCATAGGTTCCTCAAAGTTCCCATGGTCATCTTAACCAAATTGGAACACCAAGTCACGTTGATCAGCCACCTGTTGTTAAGAGCGTGGAAAGTGAAAAGACAACCCAACTTAAAAATGAGGTAGAAACCCTAAAGAAAATAGTGTCTCAAGTTACAAATGACATGGCTTAGCTTCGGTTGAACCCTTCCCAAAACCAAGGGAACTACCCTAATCAGAACAGCAATAACCAGGGTACTTACCAGAATAACAACAACTACAACCAAAGAGGTTATCAAATCCAGAACAGGGGGTATAATCAATAACTGAACAACAACAGACAATGGAATATAGGGCCCAATAATGGTGGAGTTCCTCATAACTATCAACCAAATGAGGAAAGGGCACATGTTACAAACGTGGCTGACCTCAACTTCATGACCAATTGGTGCAAATTGCATGATACTGCAACCCATTTTGAGGTAAACTGCCCTCAGATGGAGAAAGTTGTTAAGATGGCACATGAAGATGCCCACACATTCCAGGGGAATTCACACAAAGGAGGTGACTCGGTGGATACTGCAATGACCTATGACATTTTTGAAGAGGAACCTTCATTCCTAAGGCAATAAGAGAATGAACTAGAGGAGGATTCATATGATGCCCAAGCTTTTCAGATGAAGGGAGGACACTTCCTGAGAAATCAAAGTGAGGGGCCATTTACTACATCAGTACCTCTTAATCACATGGTACCTCCAAATCAAGGTGCTGATAATAATCCTCCTCCACCACAAGGCCCACCTAATTTCCATAAAAAGGGTAATTCCTTTGGTATTTTCAAAGGCAGTGCAAAATTTCACATCATTTCTGAGATGCAGAAACAAAAAACTTCCTTGTCATATTTTGACATTCTAAAGTGGTGCCCTGCCCAAAGGGAAATAGTGCTAAAAGCCTTGGAGCAAGCCGACAAGTCAAAAGGAAAGAGTAAGGTGGCACCTACTGGGGACGTGAATGCAGCCTTATATAGAAACAAGGTAGGTACTCCACTTTTACTTTTAAGTTTAAGAATTTTGGGCAAGAACTTGCATAACTGTTTATTGGATTCGGGGGCTTCAGGAAATGTCATGCCATTTTTTGTATGTAAGAAGTTGGGATTGGACCCCATTCAGACAAATAAGAAGGTCATTCAACTTGATAAAATGAAGGTTAATGTGGTGGGGGAATTAAGAAACATACATGTTCAAGTAGGATCTAACCCTAGGATCCTAACAAACATAGATATTCAAGTGGTAGAAATTCCTGAGACCTATGGTATGCTACCAAGCAGAGATCTAATGAAAAGTCTAGGAGGATACCTCTCCCTCGACTTTTCACATTTGTGGCTACCATGGAGAGGGATCCCAACTCACATCAGGATTGAAAGTGGGCCTCACCTCAAGCATATCATTACTAAATATGATTGCCACAATGAGGTAGCCTATTTCAAAACTGGGATAGGTGTTTATAAAAAAGAAGAAGCTTTAACCTTTTCTATTTTTGATCCTAAAGAGTTGCCCATACAAAAGACCCCTGATCTTATGATTGATGGAAATCAACAGGCCTTGGTTAGAAATCTGCAACAAGACCAACTGGTCTTAGGGGCAGATGTAGATCTACAAAGCCTCCTGCTCCCTAATTGGTGCAGGGTTCATTATCAAAGCCACTCTGAATTGACTTGTCAACCTTGCAGGGACATTTTAAATCATGTTTCCCAAGCTGACAAAGCTGGCACAAGTCGCCCTGAAACCATTACAGACTACTTCTCATTTGAGGCCAAGGAAGCAACCATGTTAACCAGGAATACAATACTTTCAAAAGAAATCCCTACTTCGATCAAACCTACTCTAGACACATGTCCAAATCAACATATTGATGAGGAGCAACACCAAGATCTACTTGACACCCCTGTACTTACAAATGAAACAAAACCCAAGGGGTTAACCAAAGACACTAGTGACTGTTAGAAGAATAGCCACAAGTCAGATGACATAATTGAGCCAGAATTGCAAAGTATACCTAAACAACCTGTACAGGATCCTTTCCCTATGTTGGATGCAAAAGATTAGGAAGTCCCACCTTTGGTTAATCCTATTCAAATATCCATGAAAACTTCAAAAGGATTAACCCCTGCTAGTGATTAGTTGTGGACCCTTACCTTTGATGGATCCAAATCCAAGACCAGTTGTGGTGTTGGAATTGTACTAACTAGCGCCAAAGGGAAAGTTTTCTTTGCTTCTTATAGGCTGCAATTCGGGTGCACTAATAATGTGGCTGAATATGAAGCCCTAGCTCGAGGATTGATGTTTGCACACAACAAGAAGGTCACTATCTCGATGGTCAAGGGAGATTCAGAAATTGTGGTCAAGTAAGTGCGCAGCCAATATACATGTCACAACATAAGGCTGGCAACATATAGAAATAGGGTATGGAACCTGATCGAAGATTTTGATGCCTTTGGGATTAGCTTAATCCCTAGAGAAGAAAATCAGGTAGCCGATTCATTGGCTATTGCTGCAAGCACCTTGGAACCTATGCAAGGCTCTAAATTCAAAAGATTCTCAGTGGAACTAATGTCCACCCCAGTTGTTCCTGACAATATCATGAATTTCCAAGTCTTTGATGATGATCGACATATTCTGGCCTTCTTAGCAAGCTTAGATGTCTTTGAGGGACAAATTATTGATGAGTCCAACAGAGATCAAGGGGATTGGAGCCCTGAGGAATGTGATATAGAAGGGGTCCTTAATTTAAAGAGCAATAGAATTCCCAAGGGAATGGTGGCTTTGGAGAGGATATTTGACTCAGACCCAAGAGCTCAAGAGAAGGCATCAGCTGAAGAAAAGGGAGGCGAATATGAAACAGTTAACCTGGCTGATTCTGGCCCTAAAAGGTATGTCTATATAGGGAAGGCTTGCCCTGAGGAAATTAAAGAAGACATATTAAGGGAACTAAAAAAGGATATTGCTTGGGGGTATGAGGACCTCCAGACATTTGATGCTTCGGTTATGACTCACACTATTCCCTTGAAGCCTGAAGCTAAACCCTTCAGACAGAAGCAACACCCTGTCAATGCTCTGATTGAACCATTGATCTATAAAGAAGTTCAGAAATTACTCTCGGTGAGGATAATCTTCCCTGTGCACCATTCAACCTGGGTGGCTAACTTGGTCCCAGTTCGTAAGAAAAATGAGGAGATCAGACTATGGGTGGACTTCAGAAATCTGAATAGAGAATCAGAAAAGGATAACTACCCACTCCCTTCCCTAGATGAGGTACTACAGACTGTCAATGGAGCATAGATGATGTCATTCTTGGATGGTTACTCTGGATACAATTAGGTAATTGTTGACTTTGAGGACAGGATGAAGATGACGTTCACTACAAAGTGGGGGACGTTTGCATATAGAAGGATGCCATTTGGCTTGATAAACAATGGAGCAACTTTCCAGCGCACCATGGACATAGCTTTCAAGGATCTGATTGGAAAATGCATTATTGTTTACATGGATGACCTGACAGTGTTCTCCAAGGATTGACTGAATCATGCTGCGGACTTAGCCAAAGTTCTCGAGAGATGCATCCAGTATGGAGTCTCTTTAAATCCCAAAAAGTGTGTGTTCGAAGTTTCTAAAGGGAAGCTCTTGGGACACATAATTTTAGAAAGAGGAATATCCATCGACCTAGATCGAGTTGAGTCCATCCTTAAGATAGCCATGCCAGGAAGCAAGAAGGAGATGAAATCCTTCTTTGGAAAGATCAACTTCGTGAGGAAGTTTATCACAGGCTTTACAGAAATCGTGAAGCCCTTGAATGAGATGATGAGGAAGGATGCCAAAATAGAGTGGAGTGATGTGGTGAAGATTGCATTTTCTCAAGTTAAGCAATCCATTTCGGAAGCTCCAGTCGTCACTAGCCCTGACTATTTGAGGTTGTTTTATATTTATTCTTTTGCCTCTGAGCATTCTTGTGTAGCTGTTCTAACTCAGCGGAGAGAAGAGGGGGAAGAAAGGCCAATTGCTTTCATGAGCTCTCCATTCAAAAATGCTGAAGTTAAATACCCACCTCTTGAGAAGCAAGCTTTTGCACAGGTTCAAGTTGTTAAAAAATTCAGGCACTACATCCTCTGAAGCCAAATTATCGTTGTAGTTCTTGACGCTGCTGCCAAGTCTCTACTAATGCAGAGCGAGCTGGGAGAAAGAAGAGGAAAGTGGATGGCCATCTTGCAAGAGTTTGATTTAGAGATATACCCTATGAAACTTGTTTGAGGTTTGGGTCTGTCTAAATCTATGGCCGATGCTGGTAACAATGTTATTTGTCAACAATATACTACTCATTCCTTCTCAAACAACTCGTGGTATGCTAATCTCATTTGTTTCATGCTCAATAATAGGTGTTCGGAGGGAATGAATGCCAATCAGAGGAGAGCACTGAGACTAAAAAGTTCACACTATATGATTAAAGGAGGGCTCCTATATAGGAGGAATTTCGAAGGAGTATACCTGAGATGCCTTGATCATCAAGAGGCTAAACATGTGATCTCTGGGTTTCATGGGAAACATGGCACAGGTCATGGTTCTGCAGATTCAATGGCACACTAGATATTCTGATTTGGTTATTATTGGCCTTGTGTATTCAAGGATTCTCATCAACATGTGAGAACATGTCACACATGCCAAGTTTCTACACCAAGGGAACGTCATGCAACCATGCCACTACAACCCATTTATGAGGTAAGGCCATTTGCCCAGTGGGCACTGGATTTCATTGGGGTTATCAACCCAAACTCTACTACAGGGCATAAATTCATCTTGACTGCTATTGACTATTGCACAAGATGGATAGAGGCTATACCCTACAAAAACAACACAATGAAAGTAGTGATCAAGTTCCTCACCGAATACATTACTACAAGGTTTGGGGTACCCTTCGCTATGGTATGTGACAATGGCTTTGCCTTCTCTTCTACTGAATTTATTTCCTAGGCATATGATCACAAGATTGTCTTGAAATATTCTTCAAATTATTATCCGCAAGGTAATGGAGTTGCAGAGTCTACCAATAAGAATCTCTTATGGGTGATTAAGTGGCTGCTAGAGAATAACCCTAGAGACTAGCCTACCCAGCTTAGATTCACATTGTGGGTAGATAGGACAAGGATTAAGGCTGCCTTAAACACCTTACCATTCAAGCTAGTATATGGCCAAGAGTCCATCATTCCCATCCATCTTCAAATACCTATCCTTGAGTTCATGCAGAAATTCTACTCTAAGGACAATAAGATAGAAGTTATATTAGCTACTTTCTTGAAGTTAGAAGAATAGAGAGATGCCGCATTGCAAAAATTATTTAGGCACTAGGCTATTGTCAAATGTTGGTTTGAAAAAAGAGCCAAAATCAAAGCTTTTAGGATATCTAACCTCATATTGTTATGGGACAAAGCCAGTGAAAAGAAGGGCAGTCACCATAAATTTGACAAGCTTTGGCTGGGTCTTTATCAGATATCTTAGGAGAAAATGCTTTCGATTGAGTAGTTTAACTGGAGAACCTGTCCCCTTGCCTAGCAATGGACAGTTTCTTAAACACTATTTTGAATCATGAAGTTGGCATTTTGCTAGGTGGTGCATTTGTATAAATAATTTTTTCTTGTAAATAGTCTCTGTGTATAATCTACTGCTCTTTGTGTAAATAATTTGCTTTTTGTTTGTTCTCTCTTTCCGTCCTTTGTATTTCCATTGATGTTTGTTTTCTTTTTTGTTTTGTTCTTTGGGGTTGATCTATTTCTTTCCATCTTGAAATGATGGGTTGTTATCTGAAGCTTACTTTGGTTGTTAGGAGAGAAGTGGTTTAGATATTTTTAGATTTTCTGATAAGATGATTTTGTCCTCAATTCATTGTTTCATGCTTGTTGTCAATAAAAGTTATGGAAAGTTTTGAAAGCAAGGTGCCAAGTAAGAAATCCTTCATCAGGTCCCCTGAATCTGTTACAAAATCATTAAAATCATCTCCTCTTCTAGTAGTGTATTTTTCCTAGGATGACAGTGTTGTAAAATTTGAGTGAAAATTTTGACTTCCAAGTGCTGTTATGAGGTCCATTGTAGTTTTCAACCCATATCAGATATTAATATCTGACATATTGAAAAGAAAAAGAGAATTAACTGAAAAATCTTAAACTTGAAAAGAAAAAAAAATAATTATCAAAAGAAAAAGAGGATTCAATATGAATGGGTAATTCCAGTATCTCTACCGGGGTTATGGATGCCTGACTGGCAGTAGAGCAATGCTGTGAGAGAACTAGAGGTATCTTTGTCAGGACTATGGATGCTTGACTGGCAGCAGAGCAATGCCTGGGACATCATTGCACGAAGGAAATCAACTCATGTAGTTCAAATCTTACACATTGTTGTCCAAAAGATGAAAAATTCATGAGAGAGTGATGCACAATCAAGCACAGATGTTGATTCAGGGGTAGCCATTGATTGACTTACATTTGAGATTCTAGCTCTACCTTGCTTGTTATAGCTGACCCAACTGGAGTTGTAATGTTCATGAACCAAGAGTTCTGGGTAGCTAAATCCTTTAAATTCATGAAAATGGTTAAACTATTTTCCCAGTGGAGTCACCATTTGTTATGCCTTGCATAACCACCCCACTTTGATCTGGATCAAAATGGTTCCCCCTTCTCTTTTGGTTTCTTTGGCCTTTGGTTTCTACCATAGGTGTTTTTCTTTTAAAGTTTTGTCAGAAGCGGAATAGAGACCAATATCAAACTTAGAAGAAATTCCAAGTTCTAGTCTTATTCCTTCCTTGGTTCTGGTCCTGATAGTTCCATGGTCTCATCCTTTTGTTTTGTAGGAGCCAGGTCTGGATCTGAATTGGGACATTGAACTCTTCAAGTTTCAAGTTTCTGATCCGTGTTCCGTCCTGGACCCGACTCCGCCCTTCCCTTTGCTCCTTTTTGGTCGGTCGTTTTCCCTTTTGTCCTTTGCCTTTGGTATTTTCTTTTTAGGCCTTAGGCATTTTCTTTTTGTTTTGGTGGGCCTGGAACCAGATCGAAAACTGAACTTGGGATTTCTTCCAAGTTCTATTTTCTTTTCCTTCCTCGGTCCCGATTCCATGTGTTATGTCCTTTTGCTTCTAGTTTCTTCTGTTTTGTAGTGGGGTTTTCCCTCCCCTTCCTCCTTTTCCTTGTCTATTTTTTTGCATGTCGTTGGAGGCGGGTTTAGAACAGAATCTGAACCTAAAACTTGAAAAAGTTTCTGGTTTGTGTTTGGTTCCGGTCCTGGTTCCGCTGTGTTCTTTTGTTTCTTCTCCCTCACGTTTGGTTTCTTTTGCGGGAGCGATGCCGAGATGGGGTATGATCTTGGAAATGTTGTTTATTTTCGTGGCTTATTCCCATCCCGACTCTGGGCCTGGTTCTGTTTTCTTTTTGGTTTTGACCCTACCAGTTTTGATGGGGTGTCTTTTTTAGGTCTGTTTTGTCTCGATCCCGGTTCCGCCAAGACTTGTTTAATTTTTTCTTCTCGGTCCCGGTCTTGATTTGGTCCTACCCCACCGGTTTTAAAAGGGGAAGTTTGTTCCCATTTCAATTTTGGTTCTGCCTCCACCGGAGTTAAGTTTCCTTTTGGTAAAAGGCATGATATTAATGTATTGTTTTAATGAAGACCTTGTTTTCTAGGATCAAGTCGTGTGCATGAGGATATTTCTTGGAGATATCGACAAAAGGTCTTGCCAACCCGATGGGGTATCATAGACATGTTTTGTGCCCTTGGTGTGACAAATTGAGCTCACTAAAATGTCTTCTCGACTTATGTTGGTCTTGTTGATAGCAACGAACCCGCCAATGAAAGAACAAATCGTTGTAGCCCTTAGGGCTCACCTAAGCATCTCACCGATTGGCCTAGGCTACACCGACAACTTGTAGAAGAACAGATCTTGAGCGGGAAGAGTGCCGAAGGAAGAAGATAAAGCCATGAGTCAAATGGATAGCTGGTATCTATTGACAAGGGTAGCTTGACATTAATGGTGATATTTTGGGGCACTCAAAGTAGCTCTGCTAGAGTCCAAAAAGGGACATGTAGGCCAGAAATAAGTACGGTACAGCTGCAAAAGATCTACAGATCATTCCAGGAGACAATCTTCACCGACATAAGACAACAACGATTCAGATTTATTACAAAACCGACTTTCATCAAAGATCTGGATGCTGACCCTCTTACACCATGGATATTTTGTATACCCAAAAATAGGGGTCGACATTCTTCTCGGGGGGGTGTGTATATATGGCATTCTTGCCTCTTTGTAAAGGGTTCTAGAATTTTTAGTGTTAGGACTTCTAGATTAGAGCTTCTAGGTTTAGAGAACTATTTAGAGTTAGAACTGTTAGGAGTTAGTCAGCTAGCAGAAGGAGATCGAGTTGCATCTTGATTCTTAGTAATGAGAGCTTCTCTTGTCTTCTTGGTTAGCAGTTAGATTTCAATACAGACTATAATGTATTTTCAAAGTTCTCCTAGTGTAGATGGAAGTAGTCTAAAGATAGAGGTTTTCTATACACTGGTGATTGTGCTAGATTTGTAAATGTTGCTTATCTATCTCACCCACAGTAGAAGCAACCAGATTCGAATCTACTTCATATTGTGTCCTAGAACAATATTTATCTCAAGGTTAATTATTTGATTTTGAAAGCTTTCAAGGAATGAAATCTCATTTGTGTTCTGTTTAAATGGTAGTTTATAATCAGTTATTAAAAACAGTGCTATGAATGAATGCAACTGTTTGTTGGTCACAAGTTAAGTTTTTTCTTTAGTTTTAGTTAGCAAATTCCTTGAAGTTAACAAGTCTGATTAAGGTTTGGATGAACTATTGTTCTTTTTTGTTTCAAAACCCTGGTCTATCTTTTTATATTTCTTTAAAACCCCTAGTTAGTATAGGAATTATTTCATGTTCGATCTTGGAGCTATCCAGAAGCCCAATACTAGTAGGCCCCTTGAATATTACTATTGCATTGACCACTAAGTAACATAAGCATAGCTGAGACCCAACTAGCAAGACCTTGGGAGCTAAGGCATCCATGTGTTTCCTTTCTCTTTCAGGAGAAGTAGAGTAGCAATACTCTGTTTAAATGTTGTTGTGCCAAAACACATGTCAACAGTTACACCGATGACTTACACTTGAGCCTTCATCGGTGAGACAATTGTATATCGGTAAGACTACTTACCGATAGACTATATGCTATGCCGAAGACCATAAAGTGAAACATCATGTCGGTAAGACATTAGCTTTCGCTAAGAGTTCTTAGCGAACCCTTAGTGCTACTTCGAAGATTACAAGTGTGTCCTCGTCGACAAGACTTGCACGTCACTGAGATCTCATAGCGAACAATCAAGACTATCCCCGAAGCCCGATTGAATGGCATTTTGGCCAGAGGTCCCCCGAGCGCTAAGAGGTCATAACGAACACACTTTGTCACAGCGATAGCTCAAAAGGAAATGACGTTTAGCAAGAAAAAAGCTAGGTCACAGTGACCTGTACAAAACATGATGATCTAAACTGCTTGTCAACTAGACATTGAAGCTGTCACACCGACTTGGCTCTCATGGAGGTTTCAGCTTGTATTGATTGAGACATACATTTCCAACATATCTACAGGTAGATGTGTTGCCACTTTTGACATGTTTTATTTGTAGGTAGACATGTCACAACTTTTTGACATGTTCTAATTGTGGGTAGATGTGTCATCACTTTTTGACATGTTCTATATGTGGGTAGACATGTCGCCACTTTTGAGATGTTCTATCTATGGGTAGACGTGTCACCACTTCCTGAATCTGTGGAGTTTGATTTCTTATGTTCCTCCATGAGAGAGATCTTGGGGGATACCTCCCTGCAAGACCAAGTACTTGTAGGGTGATTTGCTTTGAGCTTCCTCCATGTGAGAGATCTTGGGGGTGGCTCCCCTACAAGATTGAGTACCTGTAGTGCACTTCTTTTAGTATTATTCATGCCCGAGTTCATGAAGAATACCTTCCCTACAGGACCGAGTACCTATAGGGAACTTCCTTGGGGCTTCCTTCATGTGAGAGATCTTAGGGGTTTCCTCCTTATAGGTCTACGGGCCTGTAAGGTGCTTTGTTAGCCCAACTTCATAGTTCTATGCAACTATGGAGTCACCAAACTGAGTACTGCTTCCTCGACAGTTCAGGTATACTTTTCTAACCCTAATCTCTTCTTGATCTACTTTACTGAGCACTCATTAGTATTTGTGCTTGCTAAAGTGAGGGAAAAATGTATCAGAGAGAATTTGCACCCTAGGTACAATTTCTCTTTTTGCCTTTATACACCTTAGAAAACCAAAGTCAGAGGCTTAATTCCACTTGAGCCCGCTGATGGCAGTCCGCTTGGTGAATATTTAGTGTGTCGGTGGAGGCATTTCTATTGAGGACACCCGCACAGTGCACAGACATCTGTGTGGCATGCTTAAATCCCTGACAGATTCCTGCGACTGAGCCAACAGAGGCATTACTCTTCCCATTGGTAGTGAAGTTGTAACACCTCCTTCGACCAACCGACCCGAATATGGCTATTTTTCTTCATTCTCTAGATTCAAATTCATCCTTTCAACATTCAATCCAACTTCTTCACAACTCTTCAGTAGATCAAGTGTTCATTCTTGCACACTTTAAGCTTACATACTCACACTTTTGGATCCATTTTCTCTCACTTCCAAGCATTCCAAGCACACCATTGCAACAAAAGCTTCACTCTATCAACTCAATAGAGCATGTTTGGGACCACACCATTGCAGCAGAGGCTTGAGTTCCTCTCATTTCTCCCCCAAGCAACCTTGAGTGCTCTTGGTGGAGGTCGTAAGTGTCGCTCTCCTCTCCTCTATGATTTGATTGAGTAGCAAAGTATTGTTTTGTAGTGCTTTTGTTCTCTTTACTTTATTGCTTCTTTATCTTGTTTCCTTGGCTGTCCATGGAGGTGGAAACACCTAAATAGGGGTTTGACTGAGGAAAGACCCTATACAACCGCCCAACATTATCCCTCTTACTGTGTGTAGGTGCACGTGTGGTGAGAAAGATCAGTTGGTGAACGAGTTTTGTGGTGAGATCCTTCTTACTCTCCTTACATTCGCTTTTATACTTTTTAATATTAGAGAATATATTGTTTATTTTCTTGTCACATTCTAGCCTTTTAGTTGAGTGTCTAGGCTGTTAGTCATTTTGGGTGAGTTCAACCTTGTCTATGTTGTTTTCTGACTATACGGACTACAACGCCCTTGCGAGACACTAGCGTGTTGCACTATCATCTAAAGACTGCGCTGACGTCCTCAGGTAGAGAGCTCCCTGAGGCACAGAGTTGAACCCAAAAATTGACTCACCTAGCCCACCTTGCAACTCGGGATTGTAGAGTGATTGTAGGACCTCATAATCCTCGTCATTCTCATCCTCATACACTGATACGTTACACTTAGCTAAGGTAAGTTTGGACAAACTCTCACACTTGACCCTCTGTGACCTGGGGTCTTTCACACGATGGTCCCCCTCTCTTACACTAAGATAACTAAGAGTGAGTGTGTCAAGAATCCATATAATTACTAGCTAAACATCTAGCCTCTTGAATAGTAGTGTGGGCCCCCTTAAGAAAACTATGGGTGGGAGGAGGAAGAAGTGGTAGAGTAGCAGGTAGTGGTATAGAACAATCCAAACCATGATTTGAAGTGTCCTCCAAAGCATAAGTATCCTCATGAGATAAGAAAGGTGGAGTAGGTAGTGAGTAGGAAGAAGCTAATGTAAAATTGAACTATGAGAAAGACTCATTAAAGTAGGTCATGTCTATGAAAGGAGATATCTCTTATGGTATAATCAAAAGAAAGATAAGCCTGCACATCCTCACAATAGCTAACAAATTTGAATGGTTAAATTTTCTTCTCTATTTCCTTGTGCCAACTATTTTTTATGAATGCCAAAGCCTCACTACCAAATAGCCTAAAGAAGGAAACATCAAGATTAATATTGGACCAAGCCTCCTCTAGAGTAATATTCAAAAATACCTTGTGGGGAATGTGGTTCTAAATATAATTAGCATTCAAAAAACTATTATATTGAGGAGTATAGGGAGCCATAAACTATTGATGAATACTATGCTCAGTGTAATAATTTTAAAATTATTGTTTCACATATTTACCCCCATTATTTGTGTGAAGCTACCAAATAGAAGAATTAAATTGCTTCTCCATAAATTCCCTGAATGTCTTGAAAGTGGCAAATAAACCACTCTTGTACTTGATAATTTACATCCATTGATGATGAGAGTAATCTCAATGAATGTAAGCACATACTTGGCTCATAAAAATGAAGGAATGGTAAAGGACATGAGATCACTATGCACCAACTCCAATAAGGTTGATCAATAGTCTACATGGAAAGGAATAACAAGGCTTAGAGTATTGGTTCCTAAAGTTGTGTGATTGACTATTGTCCATGTTTTGAATATGCACACTATTTAATTCCTTGCAACACCATCCCTGATTTTTGGTAAAATTAACAAAACCTCTCTATTGTTGTTTGGCATCTTGAGCCTTAAGTTCTATAGCATACTTAGTATGAGGATGTAATGTGCATTGAATGGCTTCAATTTGGGCAAGGGTTGTTACCCAATTAAGTTCCTTTCCAGTTAGTGCCTCCATTCTTTCAATTTGTACACTTGCATGAACAAAATCACAACTTATATAAGATTCTAATAGTGTATAGATGTTTTCTCTTTATAATTTAAATATGTTGAGATCAAATAAAATTATATTATTAATTATGTCAAGAGACATTCTATAGTGGCAACAAGGGGTAAACTGTAATGGCATAAGTATGCTAACAAAAACTCTTACTTTTTACCTTAAATTTGATAATCATTTTTATGCATCAAACTATTAATATTTAATAATAACATAATATTAATATTCATTAATAAATATAAATATATGAAATATAAATGAAATAAAATTTTGTTTTTGTACTTGCACTATTATCTTTCTTTTGATAAATATATGTAAAAATGCGGGAAAAACATTAAGTTGTGCTGAATTAAATGATAGTATAGTTATTTTAGGTTTTTCTTTGCTTATTTTATTACAGTTACAAAAATAGATGTCAAATAAATTAGTTTTGAAATAAAACAAAATAGTTTTATGTCTTTTTAAAGAAATATTTTATTATCTATTAGTGTATTTATAGTACTTTAAATTATTAAATCTCTTATTTAAAAAATAACTAAACATGTGGCCAATAGTGACATGGTGTGATGGTTGAGGTGTTGTGTTGTTATTCTTTCCATCAAGGTTTAATCCCATTGGGATGAAATTGTTGAGAATTTATATTGGAGATGAGGTCACCCATTTGTAACCTCACCAATTCATAGCTCTCAAAAGCATTTACCCCTCTTTAAAAAAAACTAAACATGTGAAATAAATAATTTATTTTCATTTAATATTTTTAAAATTATAGAAAAATAACTCTCCAAATAAAAATAAAACAATTGAAAAATCATATATTTAAAAAATAAAACTATTAAAATAATTTATTTTTGTGAAAATTTTATATAATTATATACTAAGATATATAATAAACAAATTACTAAAACTATAAATAAAATTTATACCTTAAATATATTTAACTAGAACATATCAAATCTCTAAATCTCTTATCGAATTTAAAACAAATATATTTAAAATTTCTAAATTAATATTTTCTCCTAATCTTGTTTATTTTTCCATTCCATATTTTTTATAAATATATCTTCACTAAGCTTGAAATCAAATTAGGACGACGATACATGCAGGCTTTCAGTCTGCGTTATAAGAAAGGCTTGTAAATTTTTTTCCGTTAAAAGAAAACCATTCAAGCTATTTTATATACGAAGGCACCTGCTAGTTAAGGAAACTTTTAGCAGAAAATTACATCATCCTTGGAGAGCTAGGCAAGCAAAACATTCTAGGTGGTACTGAAGGCGGCAGCAGAGAACAAAATGGTAACAAAATCCTACCTCATATAGGAAAGCACCTGCTAGTCAAACAACAACGTTGACTTCAATGGCAGGGTATACAGATTCCGCCTACCTTATGACACGAGATTGAATGACCAGGACGCCGGTGCCTACCTTATGAGAAGGATGACTGAGGGGATTGGATGGTTATCAACTGTAGAAGGATAAATGTAAATATTTAAATGAGGTGGAAAAATTGAAGGGGGAAGCACTTCAATGGAAGTTGGTATCTATCTATAAGAAAGATGATTGACGAGATTGAATTGTCACGTGTTAAAATGATAAAGTAAATATTTAAATCAGATGAGAAAATTAAAAGGTTAGTAGTTCAATTCATTGAATATAATTGGTAAAATGGAAGTGGGTGCCTATCTGTGGTAAGGATGATTGAGGAAATTGAATAGTCATGGTCGTAGAAAATCAAATATTATCAAGAAGAAGACATAATAAACATTTAAATCAGATGAAAAAATTGAAGAGTTAGTAGTTCAATTGATTGAGTACTATTCATAATAGTAATGGGCTTGATTACACCATCCACCAAAGTTCAAACACCTATCATATGATATAAGAGATAGCGCATGGATTGTGTGTCAAATGACTTTTGACCGAATGAATACCCCTCAATTCTTAGCTCTCAGCTAAAAAGATACAAAAAAAGACATGGAACATTTGCGGGCAGAATTTGGAGCAGTTTACACAGCGAACAGCGAGGGGTAAGTTGGTTTTAAGTCAACAGCGAGTCAAAGGATGGCTAAGGCGGCATTAAAATAAGTTTTAAAATACTCTTGAATCTCCAAATACAGTCATAAAGATCTTTGAACAGTGAAAAGATTTAAAGTAAATGTCAGTCACATGCATCCAAAGAAATCATCAGGCAAGTGACGTGAAGTGATCCCCACAGATATCTTAACAAGCACTGAGAAAGTGTAATTGAGCAGACAAATTTCCAATTTTTTTTTTTGGTATTCTTTTCTCCTAACAGGTAATTACGGATTATATTATACAACTTTTTCGTGTTAGGGGAGAGGATTTTGTAGTTGAGTATTCTAATTTTGCTCTTCTCAAAATCTTATGTAGAAATTCAAATCATTTCTAATTTCTTACAGCAGTTTGTTTGGCTGATGTAACATCAGTATGCTTTTTTTCTACGTGTCCGGAAAAACCCAAAAAAAAAATGAGACTGATACTTGTGCACTTAATCATGTTTTATCGGTGTGCTGATGTGGCATCACATGATTTGTTGTTTTATAGATCTAAGGAATACATTTCATTCAATTAGGAGTAGTCATCATCACTAACAACTTTAAAGTCACAACTATTTCTCCAATATTGTTAAAAATATTGAGTATTAAATTAACAAATGCTATAACAACTATTGAAAGAGTCCTCTCCTCTAATCAACAGAACATCCATTTGCTGAAACCAAGACAAACCCATAAAAATTAAATAAATTTTTTAAGGCTCCGTCCCAAAAAAAGGGCAGAGGTGCCATACAAAAATGCCTTCTTAAGAAAACTATTTGTGGGCGTAAACATAAGTATCTTACCTCAAGCATTTTAGAGGATTATTAGGTATTGCAGCACACAATTTTTTTATGCACAGCTGCAGGTAAAAAAATAAAATGGATATTTTTTAATTCTTATCCAAAACTGGATACAAAAGCTACAAGGACAAAGATTTAATATATTCAAGGCTGAAAAATAAATCAAACATTCTACAGATATTAGTGTAGAGCACACAGCCTCATGACTGACTATAACGACTTGAAACTTAGAAACACTTTTTGCAGCAAGAAAGTTACCTAGTAACAAAAGTAAAGACAACAAAGAAGATTCTGGACTCATGTGGACTTGGAAGAGAAAGGATCTGAAGACTCTTCTATGGGCTCTAATTCACTTGTCTCAGATGAAAGAGAAAGAGAAAAGGTCGCATGGGATGCTTCACTTGCAAGTATTTGAGCTACTTGTCTCATAGCAGGTCTTGCTTCCGGTTGAGAATTAGAACAGACGAGTCCCAATTTAAGCACAGTCTCCATCTCGTCCTTTACAAAATCACCACCAAGCTTTGGATCAGCGGCATCGATGAGCCTTCTGTTGGCATACAGCTCCCTTACCCAGTCTAACAAAATTTCTTGAGAAGCATCTGGAAGATTCTCTATTGGGCGCCTTCCACACGCAACCTCCAACATCAAAACGCCAAAACTGAATACATCACTGCTGGTAGTAACCTTTCCTGTGGCTACCAATTCTGGGGCGATGTAACCAGGCGTTCCGGCCACACGAGTGGTTTGGGAGTTCTCATCATGCCTATACAGACGAGCAAGCCCAAAATCCCCCAGCTTTGCATGAAGCTCTGAGTCCAACAAAACGTTGGAAGACTTGATGTCTCTGTGCACCACCCGTTGTTCCCATCCTTCGTGAAGATACAGCAATCCTGCACTCACGTCCCTCAGAATTGCGTACCTTTCAGCCCATCCTAGAACTCGAGAAGGTTGCTTAAATATCATCTTATCCAGGCTTCCATTTGGCATGAAGTCGTATACTATGAAAAACTTTTGTCCCCGCCTGCAGTAACCTCTGATTTGGACAAGATTCCGGTGCTGGAGACGGCCAAGACTTGAAATCTCAGCTACGAAATCTTTCACTCCTTCACTGGTCTCTCGAAAAATAGATTTCACAGCAACTTGGAGACCATTAGAAGGAAGGATTCCTTTGTAAACCTTGCCGAAACCTCCAAATCCTAAGACTTGCTCCTTTGCAAACCCTTTGGTTGCAACAGCTAAGTCTTGGTAGCTAATTCGGTGTGGCCAATACTCCTCCTCCCAATCTTCGATTACATCTCTGTTTCTCTTTCTTCTAAACCACACAATTGCAACCACGACTACTAGGAAATCAGCAAAAGCTGTTGTTACGCCGGCTATTAGTCCAGATTTTGGGATTTTGGAATTGGATTCAATGGCTGTCAAGAATGGAAGAATAGATGCATTCAAGGCAGGCGCCGTTCCATTTGTAGTGAAGCTCCAGGCCAGGATGTAATGTTCTTGAACGAATTTTCCGGCAGCTGCCGCGAAACCAACATACATTTCTTCCTCAAGAATGCTGGGCAGACTTAAATTTTTCCTAGATATCAGAGGCGTTTCAGGGCGAAGGGAACCAGCCGGTGCTATGCAAACATTGAGCTGCTCTTGGAGATGATCATAGTCAATCCAAGCTTGAATATTCTGTCTCCCATTGAGATCTAACTGGAGGGACTGGTTGCCAGCCCAGTAACCTGCAGACTTAGATTCTATAGAATGGAGAGAGTTGAGATTTACTCCGACGTGATTGTCGTTGATGTCATTGAATTCTGTGTTCATTAATGTGTCGAATTCGACCGCAAACAGATGATTGTAAGGCTGTCCCATGCTTGATAAATTGAACAGACCAAGGTATGCACCTGCTAATCCTCCCTCATGAGTTTTGTTTGGCATTATGACAAACGCCAGTCCATCCCCGCTTAGCGAATCTTGTGAAGGTGAAGCCATGGCGAACACGAAACTAGTGCTGAATGATACAGTTGAATTCTTGGACCCGCGCTCTTTCATACGCACAGCTTCTGAATATAAAACACTTCCAGTAATGTATTCTGATTGATTGGTGAGGCGGATACCTATAAGACCGGGTTTCGATACAGCGTTCCCATGCAAATACAGGTTTGACAAATTTGTACCGGTTAAACCACTCAGTCTGGGAAAAACAAAGGTTGTTTGGGCCTGAGCAGACAGCCCCGGGTGGAAGACGAGGTAAAATACAACGACGAAACATATGCCTGCCATTGATTCCATTCCTTACTAACTCAGAAATCTAAGATCAAATAGATTAACCATTTCAAAGGCCGATAACTAGGGAGATTCCTTAACCATACAGTACCATAAGCAGCCGGCTGTATACATGACTCCGACAATTGTAAGAGAATGGTCGATGGAAGATCTTAATTCATACAGCCCAAACCTTAAAGTTAATCCTTTCAGAGTCTGAGACTTGCCGCCGTATTAGACTTTTTATGGCATTATCAATACTTCGATTACTGTTTAACTCTAACATAAATCTGTCATTATCGAAAGAGTCGGATCTTTCAATCCAAGCCTTTAAATTTGCCTACCAAATTTTACTAGTTTCTGTCTGAGACAGTAATTCTCAGGTTAAAGTCTTTGCTAGTGTGAAAATCTCTATAAATTATAGATTTTTTGAAAAGACAATACCCTTTTAAAACTTTTCTTATGGGTTATGATGAATTTAACAACCTGCTTCTAATATCTAATTGAAAATAAATAAGTCGCTTTATTTCATTTGAGATTGAAGTTATTGAGATTAAGAAATTAAATAATAGATAAGGAGTAATAAGTCTTTGGATTTAGTATGATGTTGTTTTGATTTTATTGACCAGATTATAAGTTGTGATAGAAGACTAAAAGTTGGGGTTTCAATGTAAAATAGTGATCATGAGATTGTTACAAAGATGTTTTAAGATTTTTATTGTCTAGTATAAAATTGTGCCTCTAGTCTAGTCCTTGGTTAGGATGTATCATATAACTTCTGTCTAACTTGGAGGAATCTAATCTTTGACAAATAGCCTTGTTTAGAGTAGGGGAGCTCTGCTATTTCTTTACCTATAGAATACAAATGAAACAAAAGAAGACAACCTATTTTACAAGATCAATGAAATTAACTTATTACGCACACATAAAATTTGCATATACTAAAATGTAAAAAATATTTTAATTCTTTAACATAAAGAGCATAGACCAATACTCCACTATCAGTCCCATTTTTGGTCAAACATGCAAGTATAGCTAGCTAATACTTACCTAGACTCTCCTAAAATAGAACTCATTTATTACATAACACTCACACTGCTATATAATATAAATATAGAAATGCTAATACATAAAGAATCTAAAGGAATCTAATCAAAATCTAATTGATATAGAAGGTTGAATCAAGAGTGTTGTTTATTAACAAGGTATATGGAACAATGACAATATTATGAAATTATAAATTTTTAACCTAACTAAGCATGTGATGTAATCAATAAGGATAATGTACCACTAAAGAAAAATCATAATTTAAGTCACAACATCAAATATGTGTAGACACCCTTACAAGAAAAATTCCACCACAATACAGACCCAAATTTGTATTGATCATAGAAAAATGTGTGCACCAATACAATCACTTATCACTTAACCAATAATCTAGTAGCATAGGAGTACCTTCAAAATATCAAAAACAAGAGAAAAAGTGAATTTGACAAAGTGTTAGCTGGAGTTATTATAAAACTTATGAAAGAAGAGAAATGGATAAGACCTATGGTGGAAAGAAAATTAGTGAGATAAGAGTATGTGTTTGTAAAGGCATAAATTTGCACCTAGTGTAATTTCCCATTATATTGCCTCATTTTAACCATACAAACTCGATAATCCAAAAACCCACCACCTTTGTCTTGATTTTCACATGTGTCCTTTTCATTTTTCATTGGTGATGGAATTTATGTCGAGGATACCCACGTGCCGCATGGATGTCTATACGTTGCGCTTCTGTCCTGATAGGATTCTCGAGTTAGTGGATGTTAGGGCATTATGATTCCTTGTGAACTTGCAAGTTGTAATGTCCCTGCAAATATTGACCACCCGAAAATGATCCTTTACCTCCAAAATAGCCATTTGAACTTCATTCATTCCACTATCACTCTCTCTAGCTTCTACCACTTTATACTTCACTTCTATTCACTCTCTTGCTCTCTTCACTTCACTTCTACACTATTTTGTTGATCCTACGCCATTGTTATTGTAGGTTGTCAAAGCCCTATTCCATTGGCATGGTTGTCTGTAGAGGTGGAAGTACTAAAACGGGGGTCTAACCAAGAAAAACTCCAAAAACACCCATAACATTTTTTTGTTGCTTTGTGTGTAGGTACAATCAGTTCGTGAGGATCTTGTTGGAGAACTAGACCTTTTGTAAGTTAGTCTTCTTCTTCCCTTTTCTTTGTCATTTTGTTATTAGAATAGTTTATATTTAAAAGTTATAGTATTCTTCTTTTTGTTTTCTGCATTTCTGCATTTCCTTGTTAAATTGTCGAACTAGAGCTCTCAATCATTAGCTCATATTTTGATCCTATCTTGAATGCTTTATTGCAAAACATGGGACAAATATAGAACCAGTTAGCAAACTTGGCCAACTCTTCTTCAAGTCAACCCATGTTCCAACCCTTCTTTCATCATATCCCTTTTTCTATTGCCATCTTAAACACTCATATTTCTCACAGGATGGAGATTCCTAAGTTTGAGAATTATAGTGATCATGGAGACCCTTAGATCCATGTGTTAGCTTTCAATGCCATGTGCACTAACTTCTTCCACCATGATGCTCTAATGGAAAATATTTTTTCACATTCTCTTAAGGATGTTGCTCTCAAGTGGTATTGTTATTTTCCAAATAATTATATTTTCTCATTTGATCAGCTAGTGAATTAGTTCATTAGACTGTTTTAGGCTAATATTGGGTTGAAAATGGCATTCACTGATCTCAACCAATGTAAGCAGGGGGACCATGAAATGGTTATTGATTTCATTGCTCATTATCAAGCAATGTTTTCTCATATTTCTTATCCTCTACCTAATTCAAATTTCCAAAAGGTTTTCACTAGAACTTTTAGAAATCGCTACATAAGAAAAGTTTGTCCTAATGAAATACCCTTCCTTTGCACATTTATGTGTAGCATTGCATGAGTATCAGGAGACATTCACTCAGTTCAAGGGTTCATCCTCACATTCCTATCAGGATAATTGATCAATAGTGTCAGTTTTTGGTGATGCAAAAAAAGAATAAGGCCATTGTAAACATGGTCTCTCCTCCTAAAGGAAAAAGCATAGGAAAAATAATAATTTTTACAAATTTATCTGAATCCTATACCAAATTTCTGCAAAAACTATTAAAAGATAAAATTTTAACATTACCAAATATTTGAGGTCTCTATGAGCCTTATTCAAAGTGGTACGATGCACAACAATTTTTGCATTTTCATCAATTGCACGGATATGACATCAAGTGATGTACCCACTTGCATCATGAGATTCAGAATCACATTGATGATGGGACTATCCACGTCAATGAGAAGAATCAAAACTCTAACAAATCTATGGCTAAGCCTAACATTGAACTATAGATTTGTTAGGGTTCAGGTAGATTGGAGCAATACAAATTAACAATTATATGTAGATTAAATAACCCAGAAATAACAATGAAGAATAACACAAAAGAGATCAACATAGAAATTTAATGTGGTTCACCCAATATGGGCTACATCCATAGAAACTATATGAGCTACATCCACAAATCTATGGCTAAGCCTAACAATGAACTATGAATTTAAATAGATCCATTTTCTTCTCATTTTGCTAATTTGGTCACATAGTCCTCTATGTCTTCTGATCTTGTCTTGTTTGAGTACGTGAACATGGTCTTGTTCATAAGTATGAATCTTGCAGAAAATGTCAGTGTTATTCTTGACATAACTTTTACCTCGCATGGTCTTCCATTAAACAAGGAGCCCTCTCCATTGTCATAACCCGAATTTTATTGCATTTTAAATTATAATGTGATAAATTGAATTATTGAGGAAAAACAATATGTTGAATGAAGATTTTGATATTTTTGAATTTAATTTGAAAGAAGTTTACCATTGTTGACTATGTGATATTTAGAATTATCTTGTAACTTTATCATGATTGAACATTAGTAATGAACTATGTAAGTGCAAGTGTGTGAAATTGTAGGATAACAAGATGAAGGATGAGAACATGGTTGAAGTAGGATTGTTTAGCCGGATCAAACAGTAAGCTTGATGGAATTTGGGTGCACACACCACAAAATGGCATGATGATTACATTTAAAATTCATATAGCAGATTTATATTAATCTGACTTGAAATGATTTGTTGATTGAAAAGATGTACTTGTGAAATGTAAACCATGTGAAAATTATATTTAATTGAGAATCTTGAGCTAGCATTTTGAGAATTTAAAAGAAAAATAAAGTGTGACTTAACATGTAAATGAATGTACATGCATTACACGAGGGGGTGATCCCACAATACTGGTTTACAATTTTTGGCCAAACTAGACATTGAACTAATTTTTTTTAACTAAATCTTCACTTTTGGGCACCTATAACAGCTAAACCATGAGGAATTTGAAGATGATTCAAACTAGTGATTTGTGATTTTTTGTTTGTACTAGATTCCAAATATATATTTTTCAAAAATTTTGGAATCAGATTGCACTTATTTTTCCATCTCCTTCGAAAGCCAATTTCTCACAGTAAACACCATTTTTAAATAGCGGTGTTACTAGCTAACACGACTTTTTTTTTTTTTAAAAGGGTAAAAACTTTATTGAAAATCAAAAGAGAAGATTACAAAAAATCCAGGCTGCAAAGACCCGCCAACAGCAACAGAGCAACACACATCAGCCTTCCTCATTGTGACCATCCCCATCTTTAGCCAGAATCCCTTCTAAATCCTGGCGGAGCTCCTGGGGAACTTGCTCCCACCCATCAATCTTCCAACCAAGAAGATTCTCAGAAGCCCACTTAGCCAAACAATCAGCAGCCCTATTCCACTCCCGAGGAATATGGACAAAGGATATAAACTCCATCAAAGAACTAATCTGTAAAATCTGTTGCACCATTCTAGCCAGCTGCCAGCTAACATCAGACACTGTCCGATTATTTATCAAACCAATCAGAACCTGAGAATCAGATTCACAAATAACCCTGCACCAACCCAAATCATAAGCCCTCTCAAGAGCATAGAGAATCGCCAAACCTTCCATAAGGTTGATAGATTGCACCCCTTCGTGAGTAGAGAAGAAGAAAACCATAGAGCCCGAAGAGTCCCGACCAACTCCACCAATTCCAGCAGGACCTGGATTGCCTCTTGATGAACCATCAGTATTGATCTTCAAGATTCCATCTGGAGGGGGCATCCACATGCCCAACCTTTGGAAATTTTGTTTCCCCCTCCTTCCCCTCTTGACGCAAGCTGAAGCTGAAGACAACCCCTGGATTCCAAGTCTCTCCACCTTCTCAGCGTCCCTTTTGTCTAAAGGGAAAACCACCTCACACTTAGCTTCCATCGTCTCCTGAATCATAGCCCTTACTCTTTGCCAAACTTGTTGGAATATCAACCTTTCACCCTGAAAAATTCTACAATTTCGTTCTAACCAGATCTGCCACAATATGAAGGTAGGACCTACATACCACACCTCTTGCAGGAAAGAGGTCCCAGAAGGAGGTCTACCAACACTGTTCCAAAACTCCACCAGTGAAGAGGCATGAATACACGGGATTCTCCAGGCCTCCCACCAAAGATGCCAAAGATGCAAAACAAAGGGGCACCGAAAAAACAAGTGGGAAGAATCCTCCTCCGCTGCCCCACACAAAACACAAATAGAAGGGCCTTGAAACCCCCTCTTCTGAATATTGTCCCACGTCAAGCACCTGTTCCAGGCCAAGGTCCAAAGAAAGTAATTACACTTTGGCCAGGAGAACTTGTTCCACACTCTCTTCCACCAGTGAACCTCCCCCCCTCAAGCCTGTGAGATAACAATCTCTGATATCCAGAAGCAACAGTAAAGACACCATTAGGATTAGGAGACCATGAAAGAACATCCCTCTCCTGCAGGGAACTACATTTCCTAGTCGAGAGGATTTTGTGCAGCTCAGCACAATCCTCCTCCATACCAACATCAGGCCACTCGCCAGGGTTCTTCCATCTCACCATTCTCAGCTGATCTCGGGTAGAGAAGGACTTAAAATCACTCACCCTTAACCAACCAGCTTTGAGGAACCGCTGGCATAAAGTTACCAAGTTCAAAAACTGGGCAAGAATGGGGGGGAAACCATCCCAAGAATCAGACCAGAAAAGAGCTTCCGTCCCCCTTTTGCAAATCCAAAAAATGCCATCCTTTATGAGAGCAACCCCTTTCTTGAGAGTACCCCAAATCACCAAACCTTTCCCCCTCAAGGAGTACCGGGGAATATCACTTTGAGGGATCCCTGGAAAATACTTATGAGATTAAATTCTAGCCCAGAGATGATCTTGCTCCACACACCAGTGCCAATACAACTTAGCAACTTGAGCCACACTGGACAACAAAGACTGCCTTAAACTAAGCCCTCCGAACTGCTTCGGGCTACAAACAGTATCCCACTTGACAAGACTCCATTTGGAAGACTGCAGGCTACCAGCCCATAAAAAATGCCTAGCAAGAGAATCAAACTCCTTAATGAAACTCACCGGGGCAACCTGGATCATGCACCTGTAGATGGGGAGAGCCTGCACCACAGACTTGAGCAACTGAACACGCCCAGCAAAGGACAGCCATCTGTGGGTCCAATGATTAACCTTCACACGAAATTTATCCAATATATTTTGCCAAGAATACCTATAAGGTCTTCCAACAGAGATCGAAATACCAAGGTAGGTCAAGGGGAGAGACCCAATCTGAAATCTCAAAATGTGAGCAATCCTCCTCTGAATGGGCTCAGGAGTGTTAAAGAAAAAGATGGAGGACTTTTCCTCATTGATCAATTGGCCCGAGGCATTAAGATAAACATCCAAAACTTTGTGGATATTAGTAGCTTCCCTGATAGATGCCAGACCCATCAAAGCTGTGTCATCCACAAACTGCAAATGAGACTGCGAAGGTAAGCCACCATTCCATCTCCATCCCGAAATAAGCCCCTGCTCCACATGCCTTCTCATCAAGCGTCCCAGACCCTCGGCAAGAAGGATAAACAAATAGGGAGAGAGGGGCTTTCCCTGGCACAAACCCCGAGATGCACCAAAAAGCTCTTAGTGCTCACCATTGATTAACACAGAAAAGGAAGTCGTAGTAACATAGCTCATTACCCAACTAATCCAATCCTCCCCAAAACCAAAGGCGCCAAGAATCTTCTGAAGGAAGGACCACTGAACTCTGTCATAAGCCTTAGCCATATCCAATTTGATAAACATTGCCTTAACCTTGGAAGTGGCCATAGAATGGATAGTTTCAGTTGCAATCACCACCCCATCCAAAATTTGCCGACCCTCCACAAAACTGCTCTGTTCCTCAGAAATCAACACTGAAAGCCACTTTTTCAACCTGTCAGCCATCAATTTAGAGATAATTTTATAAATCACATTGCACAGAGAGATAGGCCGAAATTGCCTTAACCTATCAGCACCCTCACACTTGGGAATGAGAGCTAGGAAGGTGGAATTGAGAGCCCGTAGCATTTGCTTATTTGATTGAGACTCCTGCACAACTGCTAACAAGTCCAATTTGATAATATCCCAGAACTCTTGGAAGAACTCAATCGGAAAGCCATCCGGGCCAGGGGCTTTCCCCTTCTTCATCTGAAACACTATACCCTCCAGTTCATCAAGCGAGATGTCACTCATAAGATGCTCATTCATTTCTCTAGAAACGAGAGAAGGGATACACGACAGGACTTGAATTTCCTCATCGAAACTCCTTCGCTCCTCCTCCTTGAATAAAGAAGCAAAGTATTGAACTGCTTCGTTAGAGATCTCCTGAGAGGAGGAAAGCTGCTCACCCCTGTCATTCACTAAAATAGAAATAGAGTTGCCATGTCTCCTGGCTTTCACCGAATTGAAGAAGAAGGTAGTATTCTTATCTCCTTCTAGTAACCAATCAACCCGGGCCTTTTGTTTCCAAAAAATTTCTTCCCTTAGCTCACACTCCTCCAACAGCTTCAGAGCCTTGGCTTCTTCCAACAGCAGCACTTCAGTCATCCCATCCTCCCTAATCATCCTCGTAATACCAGCCAACTCAGCCTGAGCAGCAGCCTTAGCATGGAAAATGTTTCCAAAGCAATGACGATTCCATCGTTTGAGCTGATACTTGACAAATTGAAGTAACTTAGCAAAAGTATACATTTTTGTACCATAGGAAGGTCTACCATACCTCCACCATTCAGCCACGTAATCATGAAGAGAGGGATCCCTAAGCCACATAAGCTGGAATTTAAAAGGAGGAGACCGAGGCACACGAGCCGAAGAGATCGCGAGTTTGATAGGCCAATGATCTGAACCCCTCCAGTCCAAAATTTTAGACTTAGAGGACCACAAACCACCAACCCAGTAACAAGAAACCAGAAAATGATCAAGGCGCTCAGCAATGCACTCCTCCCCAATCCTCCGATTAGTCCAAGTGAACTGGCCATTACTAGGCTTGATATCAACTAGATTTAGAGCTGAAATGTTATCTTGAAGAAGAAGAGCAGAAGGCTCCAGCCTCGCAATACCACCCTGTTTCTCATCCAACTTAGAGATAGCATTAAAATCCCCGCCATTATCCACGGATGGTAAGGAACCATACTTCTAACAAACCTGATATGGGTCCACAATAATTGCTTACCATGAAGCTCAGTAGGCGCATAAATATTGGAGAAAAATATAGCCTCCCATGACTCAAAGCAAGAAGCAATCATGGAGATAGATGACTTGGAGGACATCCACCAAAGAGGAGAAATCTTCTGAGGATTCCATAAACAAGCCACTCCCCCAGAAGCCCCCTGCGCGCCAATACATTGGCATTCACCATTCCCCCACAACTTAGGCATCAAACCAAACATACTTTCAACCGACAGCTTAGTCTCCTGGAGAAAGAGCACATCAGGAGATTGACTTCTAACCAAATCACGAACAACTTTTTGTCGAGGGCCACTGTTCAAGCCCCTTACATTCCAAGATAAAACAATCATTTCAAGGGGCTCGAAAAAAGAGAATCCAAGGTCTTAATAGACCCTGACTCCACCAAGTTCTCCCCTATCATTTTGATCTTTTCCACATCCTTCTTCCTGCCAAGCTTAGAGACCTTTTCCGCCCCACCTTTTTTTAGATCCTTCTGAAGAATTCCCAAATGAGAAGACAACTTATTACTCTTACCTAACTCTGAGCCCGATCCTCGAGAGTGGTGGGCCGAAGCGTCTTTGCTTTTTTCTAGAACAACAACACAGCTTGGTTCCTCCGGAGCCCTCAACTGATGGTTTGATTCCAAAATCCCAGTCCCCTCAACTTGTGGAGCACAAAGAACCTCTGAACAGAGCCCTTCACGTCCTAGATCTTTCCCATCCTGCACTACATTTGGCAAACCCGTATGCACCTCTTGGTGAGAAACTTGCACTATCTGAACAGGAGACCCATGATGTTCAGCTTCCATAGTCCCTTGATCCAAGTCCACCAAACCCGGATTCACTTCTTGCTGACTAAAATCATCCAATACCTCGAATCTATTAAAAGTGTCCTCTTCTTGCCTTTCTTTGAGAGTCCTCTTTTGCCCCTTATTTCTGTTCTGATTCCTGACAGGAATAAAACCATCCTCCCCAGCCCCACTACCCTAAATAGGATCCTTACCCTTATCCACCCTAGGCAGATTACGAGAGGGTTAAGAGTCCTCAGTCACCACAGGCTTAGCCTTTGGACATCTACGCTGGAGATGGCCATACTCATGGCAAAATCGGCACCGAAACGGTAAGGTCTCATAGTCAAGCTGCTGCACCCAGGAATACTCTCCTGCACACACTGCTAAAGAATCTGGCAATGGTTTACTTAAATCAATTTCCACACAAAATCGGGCGTATGTCATTACCTTCTTGAATTGAGTCTGCTGCGATGAGCCAACAGGATTCCCCAACATCGAGGCCAGTAAATGCAGAACATCCTCACGCCAGCACTCCACCGGGAGCCTCGGAAGATGAACCCAAACTGGAACCCGACTCGGAAGCTCTACGGCCGGATTGAAGCCTGCATGCCAAGGTTTCATGAATAGGCCCACTTGGTTGTAGAAGTAAGGGCCCCCCTCAAAAGTATGAGTCCGATTAGCCATACAGACAAACGTAACCATGAAATAATTATTCGCTAGGAGTCGAATCTCCATCTCCCCCTCTGGCATCCACGTCCTCTGAGCCCAGGCTTCCAAAAATTGTAGCGAGAGTTTCAATCCTAAGAACTTACAGTATAAGGAATGTCTTGAGTAATAATCGATATCCTCCGCCAGCATCTCCAACAGAATCACAACATTTGGTCTCTCTTTGCATCTTTCCAGACAACCATTAATCTTCGAAATACGAGACCCCCCAGATGAACCCGTCTCCGGGTCTAGGGAAAAAAGATTATTCTCAAAAATTTTAGAACCCTGTAGAGGGGGTTTTGATCCAAAAGCCGATCGGAAATCCAAAATGGGGCTAACCCCAGATGATTCTCTGCGAGACATGGACCCGATCGTGTCCCTACACTGACATGCAAACCTTCAGACAAAGAGGGCAGAAAGAACCACTTAGGAGCTAAGACAAAAAAACCCTCCGTTCCACCCACAATGCACCACAACTCAGGATGGGCAGTGAAAACAGCAACACCCCCACCCCCAACAAAACCCCTCGAAGCTTAGAAAGAGGGACGCCTTGCTCGCGGAAATTCCACCCCTTGCAGGCCAGGCCAGACTGGGTCGAGCCAAAGATCACCCACCAAGAACAACCCCACTACTCTCGTTCACGAGCTGAGCACAGAGGAAATGGGCTGGCAACGCCTCCTGCCCACCACCACGCTCAAACAGTTCCTATGAAGATCAAGAAAGAGCAGCCCCGCAGAAATCTTTCCCCAAACACGTTCAGCACCCCCCAACACTGCACCTGCAGACCAAGACTGAGAGAGAGCTAGGGCATGGGCGCCCTAGCTCGGCCTTCAATGCACAGAGTCATTCGCCTTCGATAACATATGGATTTAGATCGAAATCATTCTTAGTATATATTAGGTAAAATGGATAATTTTAATTTTTTAACAAGGATTAATAACCTTCCCAGCTAACACGACTTTTCTTATATGAAGGATAAAATTCTATTTTTTTAAAATTTAGATTCATAACTATGATATCTAGTGCATGGAATTGGTTTCATAGAATTTCATTGAATATTTTTTTCTTAATTAAGTTTCAAAGTCAAACCAATTATAATTTAAACATGATTTACTAGCTAAAACATAACTTTTTTTGTATGTATCGAAATTCAATATTTTTTTTGTTGGATCAAGGACATCAATATCCAGTGCATAGATGTTTTTCTAATTTTTTTGATAATCTGCTATTTTTCCACATGTGGAGAATAGAGAGCTTGATTTTTGGTGAAAAACCCACATTCACAAGAAATAAAAAATAAATATAATAATCAAATTAAATTTATTTAATATTATACTTTTTGGGATGCTTATAATAAGGACTACATACTTACAAAAAATAAATTTTAAATGAATTCATTTGATCCCCCAAAAGGTAAATCAAAAGTGGTTTTTTATCAACATTTTGATAGGTATCAAGGAGACTTCGTTATATTTATGGTTTAAAACTAGCGAGGTTCTATCCAGGGGGGTTTGATCTAAGGTGGTTTGATCAAAGCCTCTTCAACTAGAATCCTTTAAATGGAAATTTTCAAGGCTTAAATCATTATATTTTCTAAAAATATGTGATTTCAGTAGAAATTAGGATCTCCTAGAAAGTGTAAACCACTATTGTGGGATCACCCAAAGGCTTATTTTAAAGACAAAAAAAAAACCTCTACATTTATAACATATTTTGTTTGAAATGGAAATGAAAGTTTATTCTTATTTAAATGTTGGATATGTACATGAAAACATCCATATACAAATACATACACACACACATATACCCATATACGTATATATATACATTCATATATATTGAAGAATGTACATATGTGTGAATGAATATGAATATGAAAAAATATATAAATATATAAATAAGGTATATATATATATACATACATATATATATGTATGTATATATATATGTATGTATATATATATATATGTATATATATATATTATATATCTCTTAACAATTGAATTAGAAATCGATATTATCACTATCGAATAGAGATACTTTAAAATAGCATCATGAGAAAATCTCAAGGGAGTTGTGGCCTACCATTGACATTAAGGCAGTAATCAAATTGTAAGAGTGGGGTGGCAAAAAAATTAATGCCCATTATCATTGAAATGGCCCTTAGTGGAGGCACAAGGAAAAATGAAGGAAAGTTGTTATTCTTGCTAGATTTTATCGACACCAACACACAGAGAACGAGTGGTTTGTCGAAGCATTGTGGAAAGAGTCGAAGAAAAATCCTAATTTTCAAAGGTATTTGATGTTTTACATTAAAATGTTTGCACTTATTTCCTTTACAGTTTTGTTTATTATCAATGCTCAAATCGATTTCCATATCGGTGGTTCTATTGAAATGAATTAAACTTTTTCATCAAATTTTCTTTATGCAATCATTTATTCAAATTGGATATATGTATACTATTAAGAGCATGGCCATGTTAGCCTTTCTATGCTTAGATATGCTTGTGCATGTCTCATCAAAGGCTTGGAAGGTCGATTGTATATGTCTCTATAAGCTAGTAATTTTTCCATCCTTTGTGGATAGGTTGCATGTATTCTTTTTTATTTAGCTCATCACGGGGTTAACGGGTGATCCAATAAGCCTATGATTGGAGTGATATGATTTTTCCATAGAAAAAAGGGACCCTTTGCTTGAAATGGGATTAATTCATGATAAAATGGACTTAATGAGGCCTTAATCTAGTGTTGTGAGGCATTTTATGCATCCACACTAGGTCTTGGACCCTTGTAAATCGAATAACATGCTTTTAATGACGTCTTGTAGAGGTGTTGTAAAGTCTTGTAAAGGACTTTCATGATTTTCTAGACTTAATAAACCCATTTCTTCCTAATTCAACATTATAAAATCTATTTAATAACATTATTACATCAATGTAGAAGGCTTGTAAAATAAATTTAATGATAAACTAGTGTTGTAATTTGTCTTGCACATTCACATTGGTTCTTGTGCCTTCCCAGGTTGTGTGGACCTCATTTTAGTGTTGTAAAGTGTATTTAATCACACTTTCACATTGAATTTTGTGTCCCAAGCCCTATTTGATATTTACATCATCACTAATAGGCCTCTATTAACCCATATTGTGCATCTCAAGGCATAATTTGATCAAATAACTGACATAGTCATCATATAAGTGTAATTTTCTTACTTCTCAACATTCCAGCTAGAAAAAATGGCCCCTGTGGGACCCATTCACCATTAGTGGAGAATTAGTCCCATCTAGGTGGGACCAATTCACCATTAGTGGTGAATGAGTCCCATTTGGGCCATTTTCAAGGTTTTGAGCAGGAAAAATAGGTTTTAAGTTTAATTTTTCTCCATGTCATCCTTAGGGATCAAATTAATAGGAAAATAAGGTGAATTGCCTATAAAAGAACCTCTCTTAGCTCATTTTGACTTCCATTAACTTAATTCTTCATTATTCATCCACCAATATTTCATCTCAAGTCAAGCAACCTAGCATTTTATCTTTACAAGTTATTAAGAAAGCTTCTGAGGACATTCAAGGGCTAAGTCTTCCTCCATTGCTATAGAAATTCAAGATCAATATCATGGCAAGGTAATATATTCAATTATTGCGTGTTTCATTCTATTCTTTCATTATTTTGGTTTAATTCCTAAAAGGGGCTTGACCAAGGCAAACCCCCATGCCCTAACATCCATTTTTTTATCTCTCTTCTCTTGTGTGTATGCAGATTTAGGTCTCATGGAAGCTTGGAAATCATTGAAGATCAAGTTAAAAGGTTACTAAAGTCTTCTCTTCATTCAAAAATTCAAAGTATCAACAAAAACTCATTTTTAGGCCCATAAATTAGAGTTTCAGAAGTAGACACCTCTAGGAAGCTAAAGTGCAAATCCGAAGCTTCAAAATCCACTTTTGAAAATCTAGAAATTCAAAAGTGGAATTATTCACCATGGGTGGTGAATGAGTCCCACTTCAGGGCCAATTTTGAGTTTTCTGCATTTTTTAGTACCCTTTTGTCAAAAACGGGTTTCAGCTCAGTTTGGCAAAATTGGGACTGATTCGCCCAGAATGGCGAATGAGTCCCTCTAGGCCTAAAAAATAACATCAAAAACATTTTAAAAGCAATTTCTAGTCTCCTTCAAGCTTTCAGGTGCACACTTTCAGTCTGATTCATTTTTGTTGTAGTTTACTATTTATTCTTAGGTTATTTTGCATTACACAATGTGTTTTCCAGCATAGCATAGATCTTAGTTTTGCATTCATAATCATTCATATAAATTACTTAGTTGCATTTATTTTACTTCATTTAGCTTAGAAAACATCACATATAACTTAATTTGAACGAACCCTTAGCATTTTTGGCCCTATCTCTCTCCTTTTAGGTGAAAACCCGTAGAAGAGTTAGAGAGCCATAAGGTGCCAAAAATATACAGTTCAATGATTTATGAATCAATACCACCCTTTTAAGAATAGGCCAAATATTTCACTGAAATATTATGATATATTTTATTTTGCATGATAATATCCATTCGATGGCCACCAACATGGTGTGAAGCCATCACCCTTCGATCTTGGATCAATAGGTATTGCTAATGTTCTTTGTTGCCTTGTCGCCAGGGAGATGGTGGGATTATGTTGCCCAATATTGTATTATGATTTTTCTATTATTTCCTTATAGCTGTAAATATCTTGCTATGTCGTAGTGGCATTATGGTATCATGTCGCCTAGTCCATAGAGGACAAAGGCTAAATGATGAACTTGTTCCCTCAATATGTTTGCATGTGTGGTAATGTAAACCATCATTCACCATGAAAAACACCCATATCATCCTTGGGGTGATTATATCCAAGCTGAGGGTAGGTGTTTATGGCCACGGCCTCAACCACCATGCTACAAAGCAATAGTCAATGACTGTAGGTCATTCTCAGAACAACAAAAGTATAATATGTTAACATTGAATGAGGGTTTTCAAACCTAAGCCTGGTTGAGATTGATCCCATGATTTTGATATTTTATCGTTGTTGATAAATGGTTAGCATGCCATTCGAGTTCTTTTAAATTCCTTACAAAAGTTAATAACAACTTCATTTGGTTATTTCTTACATAAATTTTATTTACAACTGTTTAGAATAATAAAGCTTGAATTAACGAAGAAATGGTAACTTGGAGTTGTAACTATAAACTGTTGCAAACTGCATCATTTGGTTATAAACTATGATTGTATAACCATAAACAACATCATTCTATATAAGACATTATATGTTTAGTTGTAAGGGACTTCATTTTGGTTACACCTATAAGTGTTTAGCTGAAAGCAACATCGTTTTGATATAAACAATGTTTGTTTGGTTGTAAATGACATTGTTATGTTATAAACAATGAATTTTTATTTTTAAATAGAATTGTTCTATAATTGTTGAGTTGAAATAGCATTTTTTTGTTATAAACAATGAGTGTTAATTTATAAACATCGTTCTATAATTGTTTAGTTGAAACAACATTGTTCTGTTATAAATAGTGAGAGTTTATTTGTAAATAGCATTGTTTTGTATCTATTTATTTGTAAACAACACTATTCTGTTATAAACAGTGAGTGTTTATTCATAAACATCATCGTTTGAATATCATAGCTTGGTTTTGATACAAATGACATAATAGTATGTGAGAAACTATTAAAAAAACTTGTTCTAGTTTCATATATTTCTTGAAATTTTGACAAACAAAATGTCAAAATGGAACATTATTTAAATGATAGCAATATGATTTAATGGTGTTTATTTTAGAATGTATGCACATAGACCTTTGTCTATGTACATACACATACTTGTGACATACCTTCTTTTGTTACTTATTCAATTCATTCTTAAATGAATAATGATTTACATTGAATGTAATCATGGGTCATGAGTATGATATGACTAAATAATGTATTGAATAGTTCCATTGGAATCATGTTTTTTATTATTTTTTGATGTAGTACAAAGGAAGAAACACAACTAACTCAATTTCATTAGAAAAAACACCAAAATCATCTTTATTTGGTTACTCATTTCCAATTCACATTTTCCTTCATAAAACTTAACTCAAGTACTCAAATTTGTAAATCAAAGTTTCACTAATCATCAACACACTTTTAACATCTTGAAAAGAAAGATTCAAAACAACTAGTTCCTTAAAACATCAACCCATGACCACTTCATTCATAACTGTCCTCAACCTATTATCATGGCACTTACAAAGTATCAAATCCCAAAATTTTCTTCCCAAGTCATAATCAATGATTCAAATACTTGGAACAACTTTACTAGGCATGAAACAACATGGTTAAAATATTTTTACACCCCAGGAATATAGATTCTTTATTTTGGTTATCAGACCTGTTGTGCAGTTTTTGCACACACGCCCCACTGAAAGTAGGGACCCTCTTTTTCGCTCTTGTTGTTTTGGCCCTTTGATTTCGAGGATTTGCATTGCCTTGGCATGAGCTTAAGTGTTTATCTTGCTTGCCTAAGTGTTGGCCCCAAGTTGCATTTTGAAAATCTTAAGTTTTGGTCCAAGTTCGGGTTTTTGCTCTGTTTCAGGATTTTCCGCCCTATCCAGATTTTCTTGGATTTCATTCAAACTCCGACTAGATGTTATAGTTTGGGAATTTCTAGTCTTTGTAGAAATCCACCTGGGCCAGATATTTTTGAAGTTTGTCCTGCCATCGGGTTTCCAAACTTTGCCAACTTGTCTTACTGACTGCATTCAACGTCATTCGTATGATTGGCGAGGGGTGTATTTAGTTGATTTTTATTGAGGATTTGTCTTTCCATTATGCTTTCTCATTGACGTCCTGTTCAGTTGAGATGTTTGATCTTGTAATATTTGGGCATTTCGTAGCTTGTTTTGTGTGTTCATGGTCAAAATTTAGGGTTTCATGCCTAGGGCATCCCCATTGCATCTTAATTTGCTTTCGAATGAACCTAGAATTCAAGGAAAATCTATAGGAGGTTCAAGTTAAACTGGTTCCATGCCCAACTCCTCAAATTAGTGATCATTCGATCAATTTGAGCAAAATTGTGAGAGGATGTCGATATTTGGGTTTTCTTCCAGCTTTGGGATTTTCCTACACTGGCGGATTTCCTTGGTTTTCCTAGCTCTCTCCATTTTTGAAAAAATTATAGTTTTTTGGAGTTTTACTTGCTTCGTGGATTTCTGCTCCCTTTGGATTTTCCCAAATTTCCCATTGGCTCCTCATTTTCTAGAAATTTTCCTCTTTCACGAAATTCTAGTCCGGTCGGATTTTCCCGGATTCTGTCTAACCTTCTATGTTCTAGGGTGTGCAATGAAATTCAAAGTTTTGAGGACTTCGTGGAATTCCAGTCTGGTTGAATTTTTTTGAATTCCCTGGGAAACTTTGTTGGAGACGCCGAACTATGAGATGGCATGACTTGCTAATGAATGATTACACATTTTATGATTAATTTGAGCTATTTTGAGATCTCTCATGTTGTTTCTTGGTTGGTGATGATTAGATTATGTTACTCCCATTGGAATCCACTTGGGCCAGATTTTCCCAAAATTTCCCTCTGGCCTAGATTCTGCGAAGGGCTTGAAGTCTCGAATTGTGAAGATTGTGCTTTAATTGTATTTCCAGGTTGATTTCAATCTGTGTTTGAATTTATTTGGATGATGAATACATTATTGACGATGGACTAATCTTGATCTTCATGTTATAGTGGATATTGATGCTAGTTTTTGCTGAGTGCAGGCTGAATTTAGCATGGTCATCAAGGAAGTTCTAGAGATTAAATTAGTTCGAGGGTCATCCCACAATAATGGGTTACACTTTTTGGCCAAACTTGACACTAAAATCAACATTTTCAAAAGAAACTTCACTTTCTGACACCCATAGTAGGTAAACTATTAGGAATTTGAAAATAATGTAAACTAGTGATTTGTGAGATTTTTTATGTAGATTTTAAATATATATATTTTTTTAAATTGGATTTTTTTTTTTTTTGCATCTCCTTTGATGACTAGTTTTTAATAGTAAACAATATTTTTAAAAAGTGACGTGTACTTCGACACGCATAACGTTTTTTCTACAAAGGATAAAATTTTGATTCTTTTTAATTTAGGTTGCTAACAATAGTATCTATTGGCTTCATTTTGTTTCATAACGTTTTGTTGAATATTTTTTTTTTAATTAAGTTTTGAAGTCAAAACATTTACAATTTAGACATAGGTGCACTTCGACACACATAACTTTTTTGGTATGTAGTGAAATTCAATTTTTTTTTTTGTTAGAACAAGGACACCAATACCTAGGGCGTATATATTTTTCAAAAAAAAATTTCTCAAATTTAATATTTTTCCACAATTATTTTTCACTGAACTTGATGTTCAGTGAAAAACCTATGTCCAGTTAATCAAAAGAATAAAATGAAAAATAAAAACAAAATATATTAAATTTATAGTTGTTGGAAAGCACGTTTCGAGCACTACACTCCCCCAACTTGGTTTATCAAGTTTGAATCCATCTGCACCTCCTTTTTGGGCTTCAATAGTCAAAAAAATACATAAAATTTGAAATGGTGGAGGGGAAAGAGAAAAAGGGGGGTTCATTAGAACCCCCCTTCATTCATTAGAAGGGTTGGTTCGAATGAACCCCTCTCCATTCTGCTAAATTTTTCCACCAAAGTTTCCTCTAAGATAGCCTTCGAACAAAGGCTCCAAAAAACGCATTTAAACGGCTAATTTTTGGATTTCCTAATATTAGCATTTTTGATTTTTTATTATTTGCAATTGTTTTTTTGTTTTCTTAAGTTTCGATTATGAAAGTATGTGAATTTTTTTTATATAAGTAAGAAAAAAATCATAGAAATTGTCAAAGTTGTTTTGGTTTGTTTTGGTTTTACAGGGAAAGCTTTGGAGGAGAATATCTGAAGAATTGTGAAAAATATTTTTGTTCTATTGGAGGAGAATATTGAAGAATTGTGAAAAATATTTTTGTTCTATTGGAGGAGAATATTTGAAGATCAGAAGAGGCTTTGGAGGAGAATATCTGAAGATCAAAAGAGGCTTTGTTCTAGTGGAGAAGAAGATTAGAGGAATTTTCAAGCGATATTTTACAAAGAAGGAGATGGGAAACAAAAAAACAAGAAAAAGGAAGAGTCAACGAAAGAATTTAGTAGAAGAGGAACAAAGATTACGTGAAGAAAGCTTGCAAATATATCATAGACGAAAACAAGGTATGCCAAACTTGTGCCTCTCCCAATATTATTCCTTTTGTATCCCTTTAACCTTCCATTTTATATTTTTATTCAAGAATTATGTAGAAGGATTAATATATTTCTTTTGATCAACGTAAAATTTCCTATCTCAAACCTATCTCAAAATTATTTAGTTTCATGCATTCTTTGTAGAAATTTAAGAGTGATAATATCTTAATTTACACTAGATTTAATATTGCAACCTTAATTTTCTTTCTTTAAACTAACATGCATTTCCCTTCATTAGCCCCACACTTAAATATGAAATAAATACCCGAAATGATTAATTACCATGAAATACCAAAAGCCTTTAATAGAAGACAAAAAAAGTGAATAGGTATTGAGCATTATTAATAGAAATCACAAGTGTGACATTATGAAAAAATTGATGGTAAAATTGATGAGAATAGAACAAAAGAGATAGCTAATTATCTACAAAATTAACTACTGGCAAGCCATAGAAGGGGATGCAATTGGAATCTATCAAAGGAATACAAGAATCCAAGGAATTTTATAGTTGATAGAGAGAAACAACAACTTTCCAATCTTACACAAAGTTAAGATGCTTCTCCATGAAGGTTGTGTCATCATTCTCCCTTCATCACCTTTACTTTGTGTCCTCTAGTTCTCAAGCTATGTTTGATCTAATCAAGAATGGAGTAAGATTTCAATGTCTCTTGTAACATTTTAATGTTGTTGGTATTTTTCTTTATGGGGGCTCTACTAACTTTAATTACCCTCCTTAGAATAGCTTTGATCCATAAAATATTTCTCTAAAAATGTAATTCATTCACCACTCTTAGTGTTTTCCATTTTCAATTCACTAACTTATTCCATAACCTCCCAATGTTTGAAGAAAAGTTGTTCTTCTTTCATAGGGACAAGCACGTTTTCCTTGGAAGTTTCTTAGCCATTTAGATAGTTTTTAGTTTCATTTTGTTGGTCTCAATGAAGAACCACTTAAGGATTGTATGATGAATGATAACCTCTTTGTTCATATCAATATTTTTATTTGTAATCAAGTTCACAATTGAAGCAACAACCTCTAAAGATAGAGAATGGCATGGAAGATCAGCCAATGAAATAAGAGGAGCAAGGCATAAATATTTCACTTTACCTCATCATCCAAATCAATTTCATCCTCCATTTTCACTTTACTCTTCACCTTAAGATTATTTTTCTACCCTCCACTCCCTTTAGTTTACCATCCAAAATGGGGTCATTCTCATCATAGTTTTCCCCTTCTTGAATGTGATTTTAGTGCTTCTAATATCTTCACCACCAAAAAAATTCATTCTAATATCTTCACCACCAAAAAATTGCATTCTTCCATGATTCTCAAGATCATTAAGGCCAAAGACAAGACTTTCTTGGAAAGGGGACCTAGGGTCAAGACTCAAGGTAAGAAGAATAAACCATTTTAGGAGAGTAATCCATAATGGAATAAGGTCATCTATTCTTATAGTAATGTAAGTCCAATTTAGAAGAAGCAAGGTGGATTCTACAAGTAGCAATGACAAGTGGGGGTTTCAAGGATAATTTGTGTTTAATAAGTAGGATGAAATATTTGTGTAGGGTACAACCTTAATTATTCTATTAAATTCAAGAATAGAGTATTCAAGAAAGGGTAACATAATGAAAGGAAAAATCACTAGGTAATTGTTATGAAAATAGACAAATGGTGTAAAATGGTGTAATTAGCTTGGAAGTGCTCCTCAAGCATGACATACCTTGTTAGCAAAAATTGAGCATAGATAAAGGATTTTGTCCTAAGTTACTTTGGTGTAGTTCTTATACCTTAGTATGAGCAATAAAAGGGAGACGATAACTTATGTGGTGAGTTACAAAAGGATGTAGTAGGAAAGAACAATTAAAATTGAAAATGCACATATATTCACAAATAAATAATAGCACATCATACATTCATTAGATCATCATGCAATATATTATATTCATCATATATATCTCTGCTACATAGTTCATTTATACATCAATATTCTTTCTTATATTTCTCTCTATATATCATTCATCTATAATATATTACATACTTTCTTCTCTATTCTACTTCTATAACTTCACCATAACTTCATCTAGTGCTTCTTTCCTTAATTTTCCTATATTTATATTGTTTCTTCTCTTATTTGCTTAACATTATGACTAATGTTTCAAGAAATCCTTCAATTATCTCTACTAAATATCAGATCTCTCGACATTCTGATAGTTGTGAAAAGCCAACACAACCTTAGCATTTGCATAGACTAGTTTATCATTTATTTCATATGGTAATTGCAATATCTAGAATGTGAGTGGTTCCACTACCTCCATGAAAGTGTGCTCTTTGTCTACCACAAATGTAATGTTATTCACATATTAGTGCATAATATTAGAGGATGCTTAGTCCCTTGATTTCATTTGGGCTTAGAAATTTATGAAGAATATGAGTATATGATTAAGATACATAACATCTTTAAAGTGTTTCACATATATCTCGATATATCAGTGAGCTTGTTGACTAAATTACCATGGCATGGTACTCTCACACTTATAGCGGGTTGTCATATCTTTATGAACTGCCTTAGATCCATTTCTTCTCATTGGATTTTGACAAAATATCATGTGTCTTTCTCACAAACACCACCATCCTATGTAATGCCCCCTCAAGGATTAGACTAAAAAAATGCAATTAAATACAATAACACATCATTTATATTAATACAGAACATCCATATTTTATCTAAATTGAGTAGATATTATGAGAAAATTTCCACCAAATATGGCAAAGGTTGTTGTTACAAATGGACACAAAAAATTTAAATCTGAAATTCTCTAATTTGAAATTATGATGTGCAAAAAAAAAAGCGACGAGTCCAAAATTCAATAAAGAGTCAAATGAATCTTTAGAATACCTTATGCAGATGTTTAGGATCCAAATTGTGGTATACCTTATGTAAATTGGTGTGGATGAAGATGTATTGAATTTGAGAGGGAGAATTAATAAAGAACCCTGCTTTTAACGCCTATTTTCATTGTTCTTTGAGATGGTATGGATTGTACGAACCACTAATGGGCCTGAGATTTGTTGGATGTGGTAGAGGTTTGAATCTATTTTAATCTGGTCTTTGTTTTGTTTCATTTCATTAAGAAAGTCAAAAGTTATAGCATTTTTTTTGAAGACTACCTGAAATCCTATGAGGGTAAATAGTGAGCATTTAAAATTGTTGAATTCATTATTTTGTGCGGTGGGAAAAAATCTAAAAGTTGGTGAAATAAAGCATATGTTTGTGTACTTTCATGTTGCAAAGTTGCAGACCCAAAGGATTAAGTTTGTTTATCATTCCATGATGCCCTGGGCTGGATTTTGTATGATTCCAGACTGGGGATGATAGAGTACAGTAAGGGTTTGAGTAATTTGATGAAGGAGTTGGCATTCTTTATAGGTGAATCTATTTGTATATGGTGTCAAGGATTTCTAAGAAACTTTTTTAAGCTATGGTTTATAAAAACTTTGAAAGCTTGAGACCTTTTTACGCCGCTGTCCTGTATGGCAGACTTGTTATAGTCATAGACAAGGCTGAGTGTATAGTGCATTTTAGAGTTTCCTATGGTTAATGATTGCAACAACCTTTCAAGAATCATATGTTGAATTGTATTTCATGCCATTAAAACTATGTTTAAGGTCTGGGAGGGTCCTTTGATATTGCATGACAAAATAGATAGGAGAGGATAGTCTTAAGAAGTCTAAATAGGCCTGATTGCTGAATGACAGTCATTATTTGGTGGTGTTTGTAGAATCTATGATCCTTTAGCTATGTAGGATCAACAATTATGTAGTGAATCATGACATTATACTATCCACTATTATGTGGTAGGCATGTTCCGTATGAATTATCAAGAATATAAAGGTCTGGTCCTAGTATTCAAATAAAGAGTATAATTCTGATCAAATATTCTATTGGTATGCAGGTATCCTAGTATTTAGAATTACTGGATTCAATAAATTACATAGATTATTTAGTGTTAGAGGCACTGTTAAGCTAACATAGATTATAGATTATAGATTATTTATGAGAGCTTGTGATCGATAAATCATTGGATATCAATCCTAGTGATACATCATTAATGGATTTCTGATATTAGCCTTATCAACACTCTAATGAAATCACCCTACAGGCTTCCACTTAATTTGTAGTAGGATTAATAGACATAAAACATCAAAGAAATAGATAAAATAACTAGTAAAATAGAGAAAATAAACAATACACAATTGCATAACATGATAATTCCTTTGGTGAAAATCCAAACAAGCAGAAAAACTTTAGTAAAAGTATGCCTGTGGCATCTTACTCACTATTCAGTGCTATTGCATGAATATTTTTTCATAAAGATGGACTGCTTGTACAAACAACAATATAACTTCGCTTGTCACCTGTCTGTTCTTTCAATCCATGTAAGTATCTACAACACATTGTTTGTCTCTTTAGTATGGCAATACAAGTGCTCTTCTTAGCCAATTGAACTTGCATGAAGGGTATTCAATTACCTTTTATCCTTGTCTGCCTTGCATCAATGGGAGATGGACTGATTGCCCTAGAATGGCAATGGTCACCCTTGCATAAATGCCCAATTGTTGATATGGAAACCCAAACAAACTGCTCGCTAGCTCTAATGGCCTCCAACAGAGAATTCCAAGAGTTTGCTTCTTGCCTTCACAACTCCATGGAATGCAAACAGTCCTGGCTAAAGAAGAATAACAATTTGCTTAACTAATGTTTGTCATCATGGCACCACTAAGTGTGGGAAAACAGCAAGCATGACCCTTATCAAAGTCAAATAGTTGCCAAGCAAGGAACAAAATTGTCCCTTTCATTGTCTTCCATGCTGTATGGCTCTCAACATAATAATAGCTAAAACTACTTTGAAACAAATGAAGATATGGATGCTTGGTGCCACAAATCCACCAATAAAACTAGCAAACACATTTTCTTGTTCATACATTTGCTACATATAATTTGAGCATACTCCAAATTTGTGCCATAAATCCACCAATGATGTTCCAAACCAGTGCCAAGGACTGGCAAACATATTTTCTCTATTCATACACTCACTACATATCATTTGAGCATACTCTGAATTGTCGAAAGCAATGATAGTATCAAAATGACTATCTCAATAGAGAATCAATGCTCCATTAATCTACATGAAGTCAAAAAACACTCCTCAAATGGCCTCATGCCTTTTGCACAAGATTTAATACCTGCAGCAACCTTTTATCACCTCTAGAAGCCTGCAGGATGCCTGTAGCAGATTACATGAAGCCTATAGCAGCCTGCATGATGCATTGTAGCAACATGCACAACACCTGTAGCAGATTACATGATTCCTATATCGGCTTGCATGATGCATGTAGCAACATACACAACACTTGTAGTAGACTATATGATGCATGTAGCAACATGTACAACACCTGTAGCTGCTTGAACAACACTTGTAGCACTGTTATTGTTACAAGTGATCTACAAATGATCCTGCAGCATGTCATATACTTTTCATAGAGACAAATCCCCATAAGTCCCTGCACTCATGATATTTTCCCATTCAAATGCATTGTGTTTAGACATGGTCAAGAATCCTGGATCTAAGTTTGAGTTAAGCTTGGTAAGTCTACAGTCATGATTTGCTGACATGTTAGTCTTAGTTGTACATTGTCTTTATCACTGACATATAGAAAAGAAGTCTGTAGTTCTCCTTTCCATTCACACTAGTGCATTCTTTATTCCATGTCAATGATTTCTCTAGATTGATGTGAATCACTAATTGTATCATTACAATACCAAGAGTTTATGATGTTGCATTAATGCAGTGAAACCTCCAATCTTGAAAAACAAATTGCAACTAAGATTATACTTCCCTCCATGACCTAAAGTACTTTGGTTACTTGTCACCTCCAATACATTTTTCTTTGTCACCCTGGTCTATTTTTCCCTGTGGATGATCACAATTTTTTTCTTCAATGTTGTCCTGCAAATGGTTGCTCCTTTGGTCATGAGAACCATAATCTACCTTGCAAATTTTTCCCTTAGAATTGTCATTGTACTTGGACCAATTATAATCTCTCTTAAGAATAGAGTTAAGTATTAGATCTTAAAGATAAAACAAAAGTTTATGCTTCATAGTTATCCTAAGCAACCCAGTCTCATCCTTTTCTTGCAAGACTAGGTATATTTTAAAAACTATAGCTTAATTTATCATAGTCAAGATCCACCTAGTGATCAATTAAAATCATCCTTTAAGTTCCATATGTTAAATTTATTCTATGTGTTTTTGTGTAGGGGCTCAACATACAGAAACTGAAGTAGAAGTCAAGCCAAATTTATATACTAGAGCAAATGAGGCTAAAGAACATATAGTTGATGTTAGGGAGGAGGTCCAAGTGCAAGGAATGGATATTGGAGAGGGGTCAGGATCACTTCGGGATACCATCATGGATGAGCATATGAATATAGCTAAAGAGGTGAAAAGAAAAATTTCTTCTAGAAATTTAGATCATTTACTTCAAATGGATATGGGAAAATTGAAGTTTTATGCTGAACAACCTAGAAATAGTACTAGGAGGTCAATGAACAAAACTGCAAAGCAAATAATTGCTCATTTCAATAACCTTGATACACTCGATCAAGCCCAACTATTATCAATTGTACTTCTAAGTAATGAGCTGCAAGAGCCATTACAATTGTTGGGTGTAGATACAAGTACAAAAAAGAGGAAAGGTTGACACTTACAAAAAGACATTGTTGAAAATTTGAAAAAAGGTTTGGGGTCCATTGGGAAACAGTCTCGATCATCAGATAAGGCAATTTCAAGAAGAGTCATGTTGACATCAATTTTAACTAAAAAAATAGCCAAAAAAAGACAAATCTCTTCACTTTCAACCGAGATTGGTTTCAGCAAAAAGACATTGACACAATATGTCAAAAGGAGAAAGATTCTTGATGATAGTACCTCAGAAGGCAATTGGGCAATTATGTGTAGAGCTCCTCGATCTGACAGGATTCAAGATGTTTTTAGGAACTTCATCTCAACCTTTTGGAATGATCATACCCGTCCTTCATCAAATAGTAGAGATGTTATCAGACACAAGATTGGGCCCAATAATAATGAATTACATATAAAACATTGGCTAGACATAACACAACATGAGATGTATGTAATGTTTTGTAATTCAAATCCACATATAAAGATTGGGCAAACAATGTTTCAAAGGTTAAAGCCATACTATGTGAAAACAAACAAGGTTTTTGAAACTTGTTGTTGTCGTTATCATATTGAATTTGATCTCTACTATCAAGTGTTCCGAAAGATTAGAGAAGAAAGTGATGGTATTCAAAATGCGCCTCCTAGACAAGAAAGTCAGTTTGTAGCATCCATCCTATGTGATAAATCAAATGATGATAATGCAACCAATCAAATAAGTTGAATACAAGGACACTGTGAAACATGTGGAAATTTGGCTAAAATGCCTTTGAGAGATGAAGATATCGACCTGACAAAGTTGTTAAATTGCAAGAGTTACAAGTATATCAAGTTTCATACCAAAAGTGGCAAAGAATCAACAAGGTTAGATTATGTAGAAGAGGAGATACCTATTGGAACATTTATGGAAAAGTTCTATAAATTGATACAACCATATATACAACATGCTTTCTTTTCTAAGTGGCAAGCACAATAGTTTCAGACATTAAGAGATACATTCCCACTTGGAACAGTGTTATCAGTAGTTGACTTTGTAGAGAATTACTCTTTTGTACATCAAAAAGAGATTCAATCACAATATTATTTTTCAGAGGAGATCACTATTATGGTGCATGTGTGTTATCGACATGCACAAATGGATTTGGATGGTGTTGATAGTACATCAGAGGAACGAGTCATTAAGAAAGAATATCACTTCTATATTAGTGATGACAAAGAGCACGACACTCTATTTGTACAACATTGTTTCAAAAACTTTTTTGAATATTTGGCAATCATGGGTGTCAAAATTGAAAAGAATTTTGTATGGTCAGATGGTTGTGCTTCACAATTTAAATCTTCAAGGCCATTTTATGCACTTTGTAGATATCATCGAAATGACAACATACCACATGTTTGGAGCTTCTTTGAGAGTGGACACGGAAAGGGTGAACATGATGGTGCAGGAGCTTGCATCAAACGTGCTCTAAGAAAGTATCAACTGAATTATGAAGGAGATCATATAAAAGATGTGCATGATGTTGTTGAATGGTGTCAGAAACACTTTGCATCAAATGAGGTTGGCACATCTTCAACAAACAACCGATCCATTCCACATAGAGTGTTTTGGGAGATATCAGGTATGTTTTTGTTTATATTTAAATCTTTAAATATACATATATGTGTACATTCAAGTTTATTTATTTTAGTTTGAATATATTTATATTAAATTATGATTTTTTAAAGCAAAATTAATTTTTGTAGGTGTGGATAGAAGATCAATGCATGGATGCAAGAGGGTAGAGAAAACAAGATCTTTGCATTCTGTCATGAGTACAAATAGTTTCCCGTGGACATTGTAGACTAGGATTACTCATGTTTTTGTTATGACTGCATTTTAGAAAACTATGATGAATGCAACAACCAACAACAAGGATATGTCAGTGGATGGAATTTGGTGCCACTAGATGTTAGTGACACATACAATGAAGATGAAGATGAAAGCTTTGAAGACATTCCTTTGATTTCAATTGATTATGACCATATTTTAGGACTAATTAAAAAGGGTATGTATGTGTATATATTTATATTGTACATGTACGAGCTTTTGTAAATTTGTAACTTAATCGTTTAATAATTTTTTGCTACTTATTTTAAGTAAATTTATATATACTTAAATGATAGTGGAACTCCTTTTTTTATAAATTTTCCATGTAAATTTGGTGCAAGAAATATTTTTGCAGTCATAGCAGAGGCTTGAAACATAGAAGGTGTTAGTTATTATCTATTGCATTGCACAAGAGAGAGGTGGAAGCTAGTAGAATAAAAAAAAAGTGATGGAATGTCATTCCCCACAAGTTTGACAAAATAAATAGATGCTCTTGCAAGATTTATCTATTGAATGTATATATTTTAAATTTGTTACTCGTATTGAGCTTCTAAATGTTATGTCTTACTTTTGAATGTTGGTTCCCATAGGTTCAGTTGTACTACAAGGGACATATCTGAAACAAGTCAAAATTGTTCAGCATGGGATTCATTTTTTTGATTATCAACTTGAGAACAAAGTATATCAATATAGCCACCTAGTAGTTGCTATTGCACTATCCCTTCATCCAGTTCCACGTGCACCTGGACGTCGTAAGTGTAGACTAGATAGTGATGAACATCAAAGAATATTACATGTTATTGAAGAGCAAGCTGAACCACTTGAATTGGTTTGAATAACATGATGTGTCATAGGTGTACTTGAACAATTTACACAAATTGTATGACTCCAAACTATATTAAATTGAATTTTTCTTCAAGTTCATTCCATCTTATTTGTCAATAAAACAAATATATTATCATGTATATGTTACTTTAAGTTTAAAATCTCATTCAATTAAGTATATTATGGTCTCAAGATTTTGTATAAGAGCTATACTGATCATTTTTTGTATAATAATAACTTCCTTTCTTGTGGATGATGAAAATAGACATCAAATGTAGTAGGAGTTATACAAAGGATTTTATAGAGCTAGCTTCCCCATGACAGAAGTTGTGGCGAGGTCTACGATGGAGATGGCCATGAAAAAAGAACCCAAAAATGTTGCTTTTGTTTTATGCCTACAATATCATGATTGTTTAGTTAATGTGAGATAGAGATACTTTTTTAATGTACTTTAGGCCTTAGTAAAAATGCTTGAACTTATTAGAGAGTATTTGCTTATTTAGATGATTGTTTAGGGCACCCCTAAATTCATAAGTTTATTCTATTTGAAGTTTTTCTTAATGAGGTTATGACTTGCAAACATAATCTATGTTTAAGTGAAAAATCAAAGCTATAGAGGGGATTCTAAGCTTATTAATGGAACTATACATAGCTGATATATAACTATGTATATTATGTTGTTTTTTGTAGGGATGTGATGGTTCTCTGCTTCTAGATAAGACCTCCAACATGGCTGGAGGGAAGGATGCACTATCTAACATAAACTCTTTGAGGCTCTAGAGAAAGTGTGCCATGGTACAGTCTCTTGTGCTAACATTTTCATAATTGTTGCAAGGGGTGTTGTAATTCTGGTAAATAAGATTATTTGATGTCCTTTATGCCAAATTGCTATGTAGACCTATCAAGGTGGATTTACTTGCTGTTCGATTGTTGTTTCAAGCCAGGCAACAACATTTTCTTATTACTTTTTGATGGTATTAGTGTACCATGTAAACCAAAGCAGAAGCATATTTGTTTTGAATGGTAGAGATTTGTTTTTTTTTTAATATTGAGATTCAACATGAAAAGTAAAATTAACAACTATGTACTTATTGGCATTACAGAGACAATTTTTCTAGGGAATATCTTTTTGGGTATCTTTCACAGCATATATGTGAAAGGGGATCAAACTAATTTTGAAATTAGATCTATTGGTGTGGAAGGCAGTGAGTTGTATCAAGATGTAAAAGACCTCACTGTCAATGCATTCTTGAGTCAATTTGCTTGAATTATATGAGATACTCTTGGAAAACGTGAGTTATTAGGTAGCATGCGAATAAAAGTTTTGAATATACATTTAGTGCTAGATACTGTGTATGGGCGATTACACGATACGTTGTATTAACTCTAGTGAGTTGGGTCCTTTAAATTTGATTTTATGCATAACCAATTATTGATATATATACGCTTGATATTTGCACGCAGTTTGCTCAAGATATTCATTAGATATGCTAATATGGAGTTATTCTAAGCTATGATTTATGAACCAAAATCAATTCTTAATGTGCAAAAGTAAACATTTTGTTGTGGTTTCAACTTATGTATTATTGTTCCTCATAAACAAAATGCCCTATTCATTAGAATTGTTAGAATCATACATTATATGGTACTGGCACTTTATTTTTACTAAATATTAACTGTGGAATTTGTAGATTCATAGTCTTGAAGTATGGCTTATCAATCTTGAAATAAAAAACCAGTGAGATGAACTAGTGTATGTAATACTGACTTCACAAACAAATAATGTGCCAACCACAATGCCCAAAATCTAAGAAAAAATAATGACAGAATTCAAATGGGGTTCAATCTTCCAACAGACTTGAATATGACTCAGATGGAAGACCAATAGTTCAATGCAAGTAATCTAGAAAATAAATTCAATTTGCCTCTGTCTGTCTCAGTCAATCACATAGATTAAAGTTACATTGCAAATAGAATTGATGCTTTTAATAACAATAATGATGCCAATTATTCCTTATGGCTGATGAATTACTGGAGATAGACACAGTTCCAAAAGACATTTGTATGATGCTACTTCTAAATGATGTAAGATAAACAAGCAAACTATCTTTAACATGGGTCTGGAAAATTGCAGCACACATCAAGCTGCCAAGTTCTTTTGGTAAGAAGAAATGAAGTAATATAAGTATAGTAATACAATACAGAGTATCTAGTAGATCCATTGATAATCATAGATTATGGGGTCACATAGTTTGAGATGGACTTAGAACACCAACTAGGACTCAATACAATGTTGGGTGACAGGATGTGTGACTTATCTATTAGACAAAATCATATGGGATGAGGCACCACATTACAAAATGAACTTGATAGACTAATACACAACCATCTATGAGAGGACTAAAACAATTAACAGATGGTCAATATTTGTCAACAAAGAGAATTGTAGGATTAAAATAATTGGCTAAATGAGTTATGCCATGTATTGTCATCCAAAATAAATGCACTGTGAACTATAAACACTAACTGAAGTGTCACATGAAGAAATCTTAGATTCAATAAAGTAATGGAAGCACAAGTTTCTCTGAATCAATCACTTTCCTCAATTTTATGTTGCATTGAAATGATATCTTTGGAATATTTATGTTTTCAAAAACTAGTTGTCGACTGCCAGTACAATTTGTGTTCAAATTTATTCTTCTAGCATTCCCTACCTCTGCCCTTAGAAGATTACTGCACTATTTTTGTAACATGAAAACATGTGGAAAAGTGCACATTAAGTGGGGACATTTATGCATGTGAAATGAAGCCACAAGTGACTGGTACAAAACAAGTTCAGAAATATATATATATATATTCTGAAAATAGTGAAGCTTTTTTATTTATAGCAAAAAGCAGTTACAAAATGGCAGCCAAAAAATACAAAGGCAAGGCCAAAATTACAAAGTAATAAGTCAGATTTTTGTAACATACATATCATAAGCTCTTACATGTCAAATATGACTTTAAACAAAGTTCAAAGAACAACAAGAAAGATAGTTGTTTCTTCAAAAGATGGCTAGTGAACAACAGTTTTTCCTTTCATACATAGATAAATGTAGGAACCAACAGTTTGCATCATATACGCATTAACATGATCAGAGTCTGAAAGAGAACTAGAATATTGGGTAGGATCACTGAAGCCTGTTGTGTGTTGATGTTCCATGCAACAGAATGGAGGGCACTAGGTTTGTATAAGTTGGTTGCTTTTTAACCAAGAACATTTGCCTACATTGATCTCTCTGCTTGAGTGGCCACACTTTTGGCGGTAGGAGAAAACACTGCATCCACAACACAAAATAATAGAATCAAAATCCACCAAGTCGATAAAATTAATAGTGAAAGATAAAAGTGCATGGTTTGTACAAAATCTGGAGTAAACAAATTGAAGTTTCATAAAAGACAAGCTTACCAAAAGCTAAAGACAAGCATTAGTGACCAGATTGTGTCCACTCTTATAAGCTCCACCAGCTTCACCAACCCAAGCACTTGACTAAGGTCCATAATTATCCAAGATTCTTTTGAGGTTCTTGAATTTAGACTCTTCTCGGCTAAGATATGATGGATCTAGTATTTTATCCACAAGAAGCTAATCAACACGTGGTAACCAGATAACAAATTGTCAAGCAGTATCATCTAAAAACTTGATATGATGAACAAATTGATAACAACTATTCAAGAGGTTCTTGGCAGATCAAAAGGATATAGAGGAAAGCTCAAAGACAAATTCCATTCATTAAATCCCTTTTTTAAAAGAAACATTAAAAAAAAAATCTCATGTAAATAAAACTTCATTTTACATTGCTTCTCGGTACCAAGTACCCGGTATTCATCTTTTCCCATGAACTTTCCTCGGACTTCGGTTTTACCAGAACTTCCATTTTACTAGACCTCGACTACCAGATCAAAACATTTTGCTTGCATTTGCATTACCTTTTTCCCTTTTCAAACATTCCTGGTTCCTAGTATCTGGTACCCAGAAAACTACATTACGAAGTACTCTTTTATTAAAAAATTGTCTTTTCTCTTTACTTCCAGAGATCTTGTCAACTTGCTAGCTCCTTCCATAAGAGTTAAATTTTTCACTTAGGTCCCCAAGTCTTATAGCCTTCGGGTGCATTGTGAGACCACACAACAAAAACTAGCAATCTACCATAAGAAACCACCAAGGTATCATTAAATTAATTAACAACTAGCTGCTAGAAAAATGACCCGGGATGCTTTTCCATCTCATTTCACCCATATGCACTTTGATATATCTCTTCCTGTATTATAACCTTTCACCAATTGCAAGGTGTATACCATAGCATCAAGAGTAATCATTTTCCTTGTAAAATTTCCATTTTTCCTCTGTCATATGTTGACTATCCATTGCATTTTGTTGATTTTTATCTTCTTAACTTTAGTGTACTTACTCCTTATTTGCACTATAACTATGCTTGCAAGTGTTTGCATTCAATCTGAACAAATGGTATTTTAACTATTCATAAACCATGTCACTGTGAAAAATTCACTGCTTCAATCCCGCATAAATCAAGTTAATGAATGAAACATAAAAAATTGAGTATATAATCAAAAATTTGTGTTGAACTACACAAGCTTTGATAAGGTTTTTGACATTTTATAGGGATTTCTTCACTATCACTTTGTGAGCCAATGATGTACTCATTTGTAGATTAACATGAAATATGTGTTCCCTATATTGTAAAATTAAACCTTTAACCAACAATACTTTCATTCAACATGCCACTTTTAACTACCATTGTCCTATTTTGAGCATTGCACTTTTTTTTAGACTATGGACTTTCTTTCATACTAATCTTTTGAGTTTGAACTGCACCTTTCTATGACTTTCATGTTATTCTATTGTAAATCCACTATGTGGTCTTTGGTAGCAAGAAATGCACAAGTAAACATAGCATTTGATATTTCCTATGAGTCTTTTCATTTCTAAATTACTCTCAAGATCACCATATTGCCTTCCAAGCTCTATCAAGCTATCCAATGGCGAGAGCAACTTGTCTCCTTAAAACCCTATACATGACTGCCCTCTTCAATATTTTTCATTGGCTGCCATGTGCTTGATTACCAAGGTCATTTTCTTCATCTAGATTATTTCCCTTACCATTGTAATGTTGTTCTTTATAAGACAATATCTACACTTCTATAGACTGACTTCTAGAGTTCATGATGACTGTGATTATTGGCCTATGGCTACCTTACTATTGTTTCCTTGACAAGGCTTTTCACAATCTTAATAGGGGATTTACTATGGTTTACCATAAGAGTTTCCTTGTTGACAGTAGTAGGATCCTTTAAAAAAAAAGGAAGACTTATTTTGGCAGATCAAAAGGATATAGAGGAAAGGTCATAGCTACGAAATTCAACTATTTCAAGTGCATGATAGTGATCAAGGGACATTAGTTTCAAGTTGAAGTAAGATAGTATATTGAAGGCCATTCAAGACAATGAAATAGAAATGACAGACACATCAGAGGAGGAAGGAGATGAAGATTTTTCATTTGCTATCCTCATTATTAGGTTACATTCTTTGCAATACAAGCATATCCAAGAGTAGTTTAAAGAAATGGCTAGCAAATCTGAGTTTTTCTATTATACATTATTGTCAATTAGAGGACAATCTTCATGAGAATATAGGGACAGTCCTCACCAATGTTCATGAATGAGAAGCATGCTAATGCTAAGGCCAAGAAGGTTGAATTAGATAAGGAAGTTAAAGTCTTAACCCAGCCACCAGGTGTAAAGGGTTATTTAAATTATGCATATAAAGGTAACCGGAGGAAGCAACAACATGATAGTCTAATCATACACAAAGCACAGTGAAAAGGTAATGGACTGTGCAAGATGAATTTGGCATTAGTTTCATGGAGGCTGCATACCATCACAGGTTAGAAGACAGTCTACAATGATCTGAGCATTACAAGCTATGCAGAAAGTCTTGATTAAGGTGTTGTCAATCCTTACGCATGGAAAACTAAAGACAATTGATGAGGGTAACAATGAGAGTATAAGGACAGTCATGGACTATTAAAGATGGTGAATGAGTCATATATATTATATGCTTAAAGGAAAACTCTTTTCATTTTAAATGGCCAATGGCTAAAAGGTAAGGTAATGTCTTTGTGTTAGCCTTGACATTCTTCATGACTATGATGTAATGTACAGTCCAAATGATAATCTTCTTTAATGACTATGATCTCATCAAGGTCCTTGATAGTTGAAGATGTTACACTATTTACTTGAAACATCTATAGCATCCAAGCCTTTTTTCATTGGATTAATGTCTACAAAATCAAAATTGTGTCTTTGCAAAGTGAAGTAAGGTGATAAGAAAGGATACAGTGAAATTGAAGAGGAGGAAGAACATCAAGAGTTGATAATGACCACAAAGTGTAGTCATAGGGGAAAAATAATACAATGCAAGCATAAAGGTCAGTGATGTAAAGCATTTCATGAGTTTTCAGTTAATGGCACCATGAAGGTTGTACACATTCGTATCAAAGCATATGGTATATAATATGTATGTATATAAACTAGGAAGAGTAGTGATTACAAATTGGTATCTGAACATATCATATCATAGTAGCATTACACTCAACAAACCTGCCATTAATCCCAAGTAATCATGACTCATTTCAAGTTTTCACAAGTTATTCAAGAAGTTAGGCCATCATAGAAAACTTTTGCAAACTATTTGAACATACCTTAAGCAATCTCAAGAGACACATAAAAAGTAGAATCTTAGCAAATTTACCTTTTGTACCCAAGAATGACTCCTCGTACATAGAGCCTAGAAAAAGAAATGTGCAAAGAGTTAGAATCAAGATAAATTACCAACATGTTTCATTCAAAATTTTGAGCAGCTATTGTGAAAAAATAAAATAAACATTGCATTTTGTACCAACAACTTGTTTACCTATTAATTAACTTAGGCTCCACTAGAGTTGTCATGCTGACTCCGAATTGAGCGACCCTCTGAGTGAGAATCATGCTCCGATGGATGCACGGAGCCCTGGAGATAGTACAAGACATGTACACAATCTAATTATATTATTCCAAATTGGAATAATGTTAAATATCGATATACATGTGTACAAATTATTGTGTGATGGATTTTTAAGTGTTAAACCATGATTAAAAAAATCAAACACACCTTTATCTTTAGTGTTTTTGTTGATTCTAGCTTTGTGTTCTCAGATTGTAGGCTAGGCTCAACAAACTGTCTTCCTAAAGAATGAGATTTAGAGAAATGTTGGTTGCTCACTTCGGCAGCATAACGATATAGTAACGGTTCGAAAAAAAGAATGATGGATGAAAGATGGAATATTTGAAGGATAATTTTGACAGAGTGAGGATACTAAAGAATCAACCCCCTAAATGAATTGTGAGAGGTTGTATTTATAGAATTTTCAAAAGCTTCTGATTGGTTGTCTCGATTAACGGTTGTGATAATTCCTGGTAGATCGAATGGCTGAGGAAAGATGAAACTGAAGAGAAAATAGAAGAAACCTAAAAACCAGATTTTTCAGTTTTTTCATGAAAGAGGAAAAAAGAAAAGAAGATAAGAAATCATCTTTCTTTAAAAGAATAAAAGAAAGATTTAAAGCTGATAAATAATTAATTAAAAAAATCAATTATTTATTTATGGATGACATTCAGCTTTTCTTAATTAAATAAAATATTAATTAAGCTTTTAAAAGCAGAAGAAAGCTTGTGATAAGAAAAGAGCTTTAATCATGTTTTATTGAAAAAAAAGCAGAAGATCTCATAATTAAATAAAATATTTAATTATGATATGAGAAGATTTCACAATCAGGTAAAATACCTAATTTTGATTTAGGAAGAAAGCATAAGATATTTTTAATTAAATAAGATTTATTTAATTAAATCACTTTTATGAAATTAATTAAATGAAACATTTCATTAATTAGAAGAAGAATTAAAAATAGAAGAAAGAGAAATATTTAAATTTAATTAAATCAAAAGATTTAATTTTAAATTCAAACAATGATAATTAATTTAAATAAATAAAATGTATTTATTTAATTAATTAAGTGGACATATGAAATAATTAAATAAAATAAATTTATTTAATTATGGAAGAAGAATAAGAGGAATGAACAATATAATTAAATTAATTAAATTTAATCATATGTAGAGGACTTTAGAAGAAATAATTTAATTAATAAATATTTAATTAATTGCCAGGATTATAAACATGACCATTTTTATGCGTATACATTTTGCCCCTCTTTGAAGTGATGTGTGAAACACATTGCTTCAAAGAAAAATAAAAATTTGCCCCTGATATGTTTCTGATTTTTGATATTAATGATGCCCTCTCGAGAGGATAGGTGGGTTGGACAAACATAGGTATTCTCTCGAAATGAAATGAAATGATAAAAGAGGGATAAGTTGAATGATGCAAGATAGCATGTGGATGAAGGAGATGAAAGGATGCGCTATGCTGCAATGAAAGTGAGCAACCATGATGTTTGATATAGCACTAGATGTTATGCACCAAGGTATAAGGACCAAGGTGACGATGTGTCTTGTGCCCCAATGTAATACAACCTTGTCTAGACGTATGAGGAAGTAAACTTAGAGCATTAAAGTCCTAATGCACAAAAGGTATTATGTGACCTTAGATGCAAAGGATAATGCAAAAAGATATTCCAACACACACAAGATATGAATATTAGCTGGAATGATATGGATTTGATACAAATGCAAGATAAAATGATAACACACACAAGCAAGCATGCAAAAATGATACAAAAACAAACAAGGTATTGCCCCCGTCAATGTTGGAGTGCCACAAACAAGTATTCTTCTTCCAAAAAGAAACTTGGGATTTTGTTCCGCCTCTCTAAGTTGAAGTTCTTCCTCTTGCTCATCATCACTATCTACGGGAGTTTTGTTCATGTTTTTGTTCTTATGCAACGAATTTTCCTCTCTATCAGCCATATTGTTGTCACTGAAAAGGGGATTGCGACTCACACTAAAAAGAGGACTATCACGTTCACCTTCTTCTTGAATGTTGTAGGTGGGAGTTTCTTGTTGAGATGATTCCCCTAGCTTGTTGTGTTGAGATCTTGTAAAAACAGGCATATGTAAGAAGTCCTCGAATATGATCAAAGGTCACTGAAGGATTTGATTAGGACGTGTTGAATATTCAATTGAAGGTTGTGGTATATTCTCAAACTCAAGAGGTTGATTAAGATTGTGATGTTGAGACAATGCTAACCTTTGATAATAAGCTTGGGTAGCCAAAGGTTCTATAGCGTAATTGTCGGTGAATCCCCTAATGTAGTCTTGGTATCTATGGAGGAATGTGCGATAATGGAGCAAGACGTCTCGACTCTTATACAGGAATTCTCTGTGATCTAAAGTCTTTTTGTAACTTAAGTTCGTTTTGGGCTTCTTGATCCTATTGAAAACTGATTTCTTGGTGAACTTGGTTGATTTCCACTTTCTCAACATGGGAGAGAAATCTCAGAGATTCGGGTCTGTGTACAAATTTTGACAAAAACCTAGAAGCGCTATTTTGTTTCCTAAATGCGCTGCAGAAAGAGGTAAATGCGCTGGAGAAAGAGTCAAATGCGCTGCAGAATACCTTAGATGCACAGAAACAGAGCACATATGCGCAGCAGAATACCCTAAATGCGCCGAAACAGAGCACAAATGCACCAGAACAGAGTTTAAATGCGCTGCAGTTTTTCCTAGATGCGCTAAAACAGTTTTCTAAAGATAGTTTTGACCAGTTTCAGCTGAAGTTTTTCATGTTTGTTTTTGGATGATCCTTTATCTGAATTAATGTTCTTGAAAACACAGCAAACAGTCTGATTTAAGTCGATCGTAACCAAGCACAGAATAAGACAAGCACAACCTAGGTTAGGCCAGGACAATATCCGCTAGATTCCACATAACCGCATATCTGTAGTGTGTGAATTCAGAAGCTTGGCTGCACGAGCTCCCCCTTACAGTGCACTCTCTTCTCAGGCCAACCAAGCTTCCAACCCCCATGAAACTCCCATGGCGAGCTGATCACCTCTACTACAAACTGCGAAAGTGTGGATGCCTTCACACCGACCGGTGCTGCGCTAGCAAATAGAAGGATTTTGGTTTACTACACAAAAAAGTTTTTAGTTCGGGACCCCCGTTCGAGTGGCCATACATGGGGCAAGAGATTAATCACCATTAAGGTGGCACTCCAGCTTGAAGAGGTTAAGCTCAACAGGGTTTAAGAGAGTACTACTCCGTCCGTATGACACATCCGCACAAGCAACCTTAGGTTTTCCCTTAAGATTTACATTTATATATCAGGTTGGGGGTATCTTGGCTTTAGCTCCGTTGCCGGTTTGAGTCGCATTGGGGTGATGAAATCCCTAGGCAGGCCCAATTTCTAGAGTCAATAACTGTTTCTCTTGCACCCAGGATCGCACAAGTGCGCAAGGGGAGAGGATACTTCGATTATCAAGTCAGGGTTACACAGGGAAAAGTGGGTCTAGTTTTCTGATCACCTACCACTTTCAAGCACAGTCAAGAAGAGTAGACAAGTTCATTTTAGATGCACCAAAATCAAAAGTGATTTAATCTAAGTGAAGATTTTGCTTCACAACAGACATGGGGTTCTTTTTAACTGCATGATAAAGGTGTGGTGGCTACCCTAGATTGATTCATTTTAAATCCAACAAGCAAGAAAGGAAAGAAATTCTGTCTGCGGAAGGTGTCAGACTCAGAATCTCTGTTACAACCCGAATGCGCAACTCTGTCACTCAAATGCGCTGAAACATAACCTAAAAGTGCAACTCTATTACTCAGATGCACGAAAACAGAACATATATGTGCAATAAAAGTACCTAAATGCGCAACAACAGAAATTCAAATGCGCAACAATAGAAACTAAATGCGCCACCCTGTTACCCATATGCGTGAAAACAGAACCTAAATGCGCTACTCTAAATGCAAAAACTTTTTTTTAAATTTTTTTTGAACAATATTTAAATGCGCTAAAAGTCCTATATGTGGTATCTAAACCCCTAAAAGTGCTGTAGAAATGTACGGATGCGCCACTCTGTTTCCCAGATGCGTTGCGGAAATGACCCGATGCGCCAAAACAGTCTTTAAATGCGCCGAAGTACCTGCAAAAAGAAAAAAATTCGGATCTTCCAGATGCGCTTTTCGGATGTCATAAAACCTGCGAGCAAATCTGCAAGAAAAACATGCAAGAAAGAAGTCTAAAATGGGGGCATAGGCCCCACGGTGGGCGCCATTATGTGTGATTGATTTTTAAGTGTTAAACCATGATTAAATAAATCAAACACACCAATATAACATTAAATCAAAGGAAACAGATAAACAAAACAAACTCTTATGTGAATGGCTCCTTCGAAAGCGTCATATTGTCCTCTATCTTTAGTGTTTTTGTCGATTCCAGCTTTGTGTTCTCAGATTGTAGGCTAGGCTCAACAAACTGTCTTCCTAAAGAACGAAATTTAGAGAAATGTTGGTTGCTCACTTCGGCAGCATAACGATATAGTAACGGTTCGAAAAAAAAGAATGATGGATGAAAGATGGAATATTTGAAGGATAATTTTGACAGAGTGAGGATACTAAAGAATCAACCCCCTAAATGAATTGTGAGAGGTTGTATTTATAGAATTTTCAAAAGCTTCTGATTGGCTGTCTTAATTAACGGTTGTGATAATTCCTGGTAGATCGAATGGCTGAGGAAAGATGAAACTGAAGAGAAAATAGAAGAAACCTAAAAACCAGATTTTTCTATTTTTTTCATGAAAGAGGAAAAAAGAAAAGAAGATAAGAAATCATCTTTCTTTAAAAGAATAAAAGAAAGATTTAAAGCTGTTTAATAATTAATTAAAAAAATCAATTATTTATTTGTGGATGACATTCAGCTTTTCTTAATTAAATAAAATATTAATTAAGCTTTTAAAAGCAGAAGAAAGCTTGTGATAAGAAAAGAGCTTTAATCATGTTTTATTGAAAAAAAAGCAGAAGATCTCATAATTAAATAAAATATTTAATTATGATATGAGAAGATTTCACAATCAGGTAAAATACCTAATTTTGATTTAGGAAGAAAGCATAAGATATTTTTAATTAAATAAGATTTATTTAATTAAATCACTTTTATGAAATTAATTAAATGAAACATTTAATTAATTAGAAGAAGAAGAATTAAAAATAGAAGAAAGAGAAATATTTAAATTTAATTAAATCAAAAGATTTAATTTTAAATTCAAACAATGATAATTAATTTAAATAAATAAAATGTATTTATTTAATTAATTAAGTGGACATATGAAATAATTAAATAAAATAAATTTATTTAATTATGGAAGAAGAATAAGAGGAATGAACAATATAATTAAATTAATTAAATTTAATCATATGTAGAGGACTTTAGAAGAAATAATTTAATTAATAAATATTTAATTAATTGCCAGGATTATAGACATGACCATTTTTATGCGTATACAATTATATATATACATGGGTACATGATTTAAAAACTCAAACTCACCTGTCCACTAACATTAGTCACATCAACCAAATTATGCCTGCGTACACAGTTCGTCCTCAGACTCGATGCAACATGAGCTAACTCCCTCTACAATCTATATATAACATAAATGTGTACATTAGGACTATCAACCATTTAAGTAAAACAGGTAATATTAAAGTTTAAACAAGTTTAAATTGTGCATGTGTGTACACACATACATACATCTGTATCAGGTGGTGCAGGATCTACTACAATGATCCTATCTGTCAACTCGGTTGTATCACAGGTCTCCATGGCTAGCTCCAGTATTGACGGGTGTAGTGGACTAACTAGGTGAGATGGCATCAATGACATTTCTCCATGTACCATATCCACAAAACTTGATGATCCCATCTGCAACTGATCTTCAACTAAATCTAAGCCCTGGGATGCATGATGTCGAACACTCGTAGAAGGACCAATAGGTGTACCCTCGTCTCTAGTAGCTAAATGATTTGTAGGTGGATCTGACAAATGTGTAGTGTTTCCAAAGTGATGAGAATGATGTGAAGGACTTGTAGCTTGGCTGGATCCTAGATGTGAACAAGCTCTACTCACATGTCCTCTGACCTCATTTATCGGGATCCCAAGCTCTGCCGAAATGAAACCATATGCCTCCAATAGGTCATCTGACAAACAATGAGCTGTACTCTGAAGCATCTACTCTCCTTCGAGACTATCTATGTCTGAGGGTGAAAGGACACCTGCCATAGCATAAGGATCAATACCATCATCCAATGGTCTAGATCGTGCAGAATGACTCATCAAATATCTCCCCACACAATCAGTAGATATCATAGATGCAGCAGCAACTATATCACCAACACTGTCAATTGCTTCCCTTTGGGAAGAAATGACAACTTGCTCTGCAATAGGTGCTAGGGTTGGGGAGATAGCAGGCAATCTCTCCCCAACCAAATTTTGACAAGATTGAGGTTGTCGATTTGGTCGACGAAAAGCCTCCCTGTCAACAACCCTACCACGCCCCTGACCATAATATTGTGGTAGGTCCAAGTAGTTGACATTGAGGCCCAAATGAACCTCAGCATACAACTTTTGTGCAAAGTATAAAGGAATGTGGTCGTTATTTGGATAACGACCAAATGCTGCAAGAAAGCGTGGGTATATCAAAGGGGCCATCTGAGGATCAACACATCGAGTCACCTGATATCCCTTAACCTTGGATTTACCAACGTAATATGGAAACCATTTTTCTTTGAGGGTATCTTTTGGGACTTGCAGCTGAACAACTGCAAGAGAAACCTCACTACTAATCTCGTGCTGCATCTCAGCAAGAATAGATGCTATAGTGTCAATAGAATAAGCATTTGTGATGTGAAATTTCCATATAATCTTCTTTAAGCTATTTAGAATTGACACACATGTATCCTTGTAAACCCCTGTGGTGGTGGGATCAGCTAGAATACGATCCAATTTATGGATCTCCTCATCTATATAGGAAAATATACCCACAAGTGGTGGTTCCTGAGTTGTCATATTAGACCCTGATTTGTCCAAAAAAATACATTACTTTAAACATCCTACTGTTTAAATTTAAGTGAACAAATCACAATCAAATTTTACTTTAGTCCAACCAAATAGAGGTGAAGACCAATAGGTACATTTTATAATGATCTTCTTTCTATAACTAATTTCATGCAATTCCTTATTAATACCCAAACCTCAAGAAAATTTGACTTTCTAAATAGAAGGAAAAGTCATAAATTTCTTAAATTAGCATTATTTAGATTATCCACAAGAAATCTAAAAATAAAGTTATAGACATTATGAACACTATTAGAAAGTCATCAAGCCCCAACCTGTCTTAGTCGGGATAAATTGTAAACCTGATAGTAAGAAATCTGCTTTGATGCAAATCTAACCCATAAACTATTGTAGATATTCTTAAACAGCTCACCAATTATGGATTTCTAATTCTAGCTACTCCAAACATCTTTCAATTGAATGCAAAAGAAAAAAATAGTACCAAAAGCAAAGCAAAAGTAAGTAGATAGATAGAAACAAAACACAAGATTTGGACTAGAGAAACCCAAAAGGGGGAAAACTTGGATGATTAAATACTCTCCAAACTCCACTATAACCAATCAGGTACAATCAATATGAATGAACTTCTCTTCTATAAAGTGAAAGATTGAACCCTAGAATAGAAAAAATAGTAAGGAAAAACAATAAAAGCATAGAACAAATAAAAAACCCGATCACATAACTTGGAAAGAATTTTGAAAATGAAAAAAATTCAAATTTAGAGAGTACGATAAGAATTAAGAAACTTGTGATAAAATTTTGATCGCAAGAGCTTGGATGTGTGGCAATGAGGTATCACCAAGAGTGAGCATCCTTCCAATACTTGGCACAGAGAGTGGAAACAATTTGACCAATGGAGGCTACAAAATCAGTAAACTCACTTATAACTACATCTTCCATATTAGGACCGGGGGAGACTTTAGCAAGCACTTTCTTGTACTCTTTGCTGACTTATGTATCACTTTATGGTGGCACCCTTGTTGGCACAATAAGGATTTCATTGCTATAATGGGGAGGTCATTTTATTCTACCACTCAACACAAATTGATTGCACCCTTTTGAAAAAAAATTATTTAGGATCTTGCTCTTTTTCAGTTATGATGGACTTCATATTTTCAATTATTCAATCAATTCCATCATATACCTCTTCCAAGCATGACTTATGTTTGCAGTGAAGCCAATCATACTCATGATGGATTTGGTGAAACTAAGAAGATATTACATGCAATCCCACCAAGAGTCATTTAAGATGACTTGCTTTATAGTTGATGCCCTTTGACTATTAGATTGGCTCTATATTGATCAAAGTTGGCTAATGATTATGCTAGAAGGTGCCTCCCACACCTATACAAGCTGTCTCAAGATGATTGTAGTGGATGCAAATAAGATCTCGCTTCTCTACAACAACCTATTAGAAAAAATAATAAAAAATTTAAAAACAAAGAAAGAATCATACTTAAAGTGAAGCATAAAATTAAAAAAAAATTGCATTGTTTTAGTTACCTTCAATAGCTCTAATTGGGAGAATGATCTTTAAATGGGCTACGGAATGTGTTGGTTTGTGATGAACATTTGAATATTTTTGGCCTCAACCTAGATTTGTTTGATCCAATCTTTTTTCTTTCCCAAGTTTTGTAGCATGAGGTTAAGCAATGTTCAGTCCTTAAGATCACTTACAACCTATGTTTCATGGAGTTTCCGGGATGGGAATGGCGGTGGATAAAAGGATGTCTTTCTGGGATGGTTGGGATGGAAGGTCATTTTTAGGGGATAAGAGGGAATGAAAATAAAAATTAGGGAAGATTTAAAAAATATAGGAAATTTCAGTTATTCATGCATAAGTTGTTCATCATATATATTATACATTATAGAATGATATTAACATAAAACTAGAGCTGAATTGAGAATTCAAATGAGAGTTGACACACAAATTAACAAAATTTTATTGCTTGCATGTTAACATGTATGTAATAAATATAAAATTACTACAAAATGTCCTTAAGGCTAGAAGTTACAACTCCAAAATGATGAAGAGAAGTTAGAAATAGAAAATTATGAGATTAAGTGACATCTGCATCAGTAATATAAAATTCTTAAATTTGTTGACAACACAACTATTCCTTTCTGTCAAAATGATTGATTTCCTCTAATTATATAGAGTTATTTGTTTGGTCACTTGAATAAAATGTAAAAATGTTGTTGAACACTTCCCATCTCATAATTTCACATTACCTTTCTTTTAAAGAGAAATAGATTGTAATCTCTTCAATACACAGCTAAATCAACATGGGTAAGAGTGGCGTAGACATTCATTTGGGGTTTGTTAGTGAAAGCATATTCAAAATTTAGTGCATATTCTCCATTGAAATTCCTTCAAAGTGCAAGGGGATAAAAAATCAGACCATTATCAGTAAAACAAATGACAATGAATAAAGCACATGTAATGCAGCTGTTCATATTTATGTGGATCAATCTGGATCTGGTCCAAATTACACAACAGTTATATAATATATTATATAGTTTCTTAGTTAACTCTAAATTACACAATAGTTATACCCCCAAAGGTTAGCTGTTCCTGGGATGGTTGGGGGACAGCTATTGTCCCCTGCTATTTTTGAGGTGTATTGGAAACATTTCCTAATTTTTATTCCTTTTTATTTGTAGGGGATGGCCTCAAGGATGTTCCCTATCTATATCCGTGTCCTCAAAATGTCTCGTGTGGGGATGAGTGGAAATACCCAGGGGATGTGTCCCCCTGGAACATAGCTTACAACAGCTCCTCGACACTCTCTCTTGGTTCTGCTCACCTTAATACAATCTACTTGTTCACTTGGAAGTTTGAATGCTTGAGTTCTCTTGGAATTCACTTAAAATCCTGCAATTCTATGCTGAAACACATACACAACATGTATATATGCTTTTGCAAGCGAGAGCAGAAGGTGAAAGGATGCCTGGAAGTTAGAAGGTCAGAATTTGAAATACCACAGGCTAGTTTTATACACATGGCAAAACCACTGCTTGGTGCAGACTAGTGGGTACAAAATCACTACTTTCTGGAACATGCAGTTACATAATTGTCTCCTGTTGGATCTAGTAGTTTCTCACAACTATGAAAAACTACTCTGTTTTCTATCCAAAAACACTTGTTCCCTCCAACAAAAGTGTGCTACAAGCCATGCTCTACCATTTCATTGATCCTCAGTGTGACTAATTCATTTTCTTGATCCATTTTCAGATCAATGTGTAGGTCTTGTAAGGTATCTCTGGCATGAACTTATATGAAACAGATGAATACTTCTTTATCATGCAATTCACATTAGATATCTGCCACAACACATTCCCATGTCTCAAGCATATTTAAGGGCTACTTTGCACTTTCTGTGCCAGTTGTTTTAATTAATGTAGATCATACAGATTATCTGTTGAGGTGCAAAGATCTACAAGATCTGTTCATTCTTGCCAACATACAAGGATTCTTTGTCAAACTTTGGAGAGGATTTGTTTTTACACTACTCATGAGTTGATTGGAGACTCTATCAAGGAAGGAGTAGGTTTTTTATAGATGATTAGTCCTTTATTTGGTATTCATACTCTTAGAGATGTGATTGCACCACATGATGCTCTTGGGATTGATGGATCAATGGAATTTGGATACATCCACCTTTCATCTCCTAATAGGGGAGATGACTATTATTCATGTGGATGTATAACACATTCTTGGATTCCTAGTCCATGGTTATTGCATTACTATTGAGGATGAGAGACAATTAGTCACTATATAGGAGGGATAGTGATATACACTTGCATGATTCATCATGAGTTACAATATTGATGATTTCTTATGTGGTGACTTGAGCAAGGGCCAATACCTATTCCCCTAACTAGGAGGATATTGATCACTATAGTATCCATGATAATGACTATTGATGGTCAAGGCATGCATTTGCATGTGGGCCTCATGCACATAATCAAGGCCATGGAGGAGTGAAATACTATTTTTGTATTGGAGCAGAGTATGCTTGCTCACCTTTACTAAGACCTTGGCAGATTTGCACATCATGAGGGGAAAATACTCATGAACTCCACATTACTTTAGGTATGATAATTCAAGAACATCATGTGTATAAGATATATCAATTACCCAAGGAAAATTTATTCGGATGCACCATGACCACAATAATACCCACTAATTTGATATTAGAGTTTCTAGGATTTACTATTTTGGAGATAATCTTTTGATCACTTGTACAACATAAAGATTATATAGTAGCCATATAGAGGAATGAGAGCATGGGATGATTTTGGTAGATAGATGGCTTGTATCCAACAAGATCACCTACATATTGGTCACTATGACTATATCATCATGTAATTTAAGTACACATGATTGATGACGTAGTTTGGACTAGTATGGAAAGTGCCATCGATAATACCACGTATGTGCATTCACATCACATTACCATTAGAGCTAGACACCTCTCTCATCCAACAATCACTAAGGTCATTTTGAGTGACTTAAGTAGTAAAGGAGAGAACGATCATCTATTTTTGGATGTGGATGATGTCAATGTTTTATAGGGGTACACCAACTAGTGAAGTTTTTATCCAACAATCATTCCTTTCAACGATGCCCCTAAAGGGGATCTTGATGCTTAAGGTTTGGATGTGGAGTATAAAATGGAGGAGGAGAGGCCAAGGGTATAATAGAGAGTATGCTCTCCAATATTTGTACCTCCTAGATAGATGGAGTGAGGTGAGTCTAGCAATACATGTACTCCTATAGGACCCACACTTATAGCATGCACTAGTCCTAGCATTGCAAATGGACTATGAGAAAAAATTGGTAGGCCAAAGACCTAAGTGATTTTATGTTTATGTTTTATATCATTTATTTGGAATATAATAGATATAGATAAAGTTCATTTTTTATTTGTTTTTTTGATGTGATATTGATTTCTCTTTTTTCTTGGTTTTGCACCATGGACGTGAGAGTTTCTTCACCTTATCCGCTGAGTCATAGTAGAGATGATCTCATCCCTATATCTTGAGGGTATAATGTGAGCATCATATAGGCCAAATTAGACTGCTAGACACTGCATGGAGACATTTGAGTCAAATACATAGCTTAGAGCTACTTATAACGAGTTCTATGTACATTGAGAGTCATTGGGAAATAGAGCTTGGAATAGTGACAATTAATTAAGATCAAAGACAAAAATTTCAACGCATGAATGGATAGACATAGTTGTAATCACGAGCCCTAGTAAGAAAAACACCAGCAAGCAGGGTTTTCTCCAATCTATCATCAACAAGAAATTATGTGTAACAAGCACATAAAGGAACAACTTACAACTAAGGAATAGCCATCAACAATAAGGAATAGGCATCAACTGCTGAGGAACAACTTACTCCAAGGAGGGTTTTCTGTTTTTCCCAGATTAAGTGGTCTACAACTCTACAAAAATAAAATACAAACTATACAAGTAACTTTCAGCAAAAACTAATCTAAATGTGAAAACTCATTGATAAACTGTAGCCAGAAATGAAAGCGCCTCAAATTGTCTATCACACACATGAATCACCACATGTATATTGTGTAAAACTGCCAGAATTTTGTTCTATTTCACAATCTCACAACAAGTCTTACCTCCATGCATGTCCATTGCGTAAATGCCCAGCTAGTGAAAGCCCCAGAAATGACCTGCAGTGTTTGTTGGAAATCTTGTGAAAGCAACCTCGCCTGCCAAAAAGAATTCCTGTGAAAATGACCTACCCGTGAAAAAGACCAAAATGAACTTGTCTCTAAACTTATAGAGGGAGAAATAAGGGCGTTCTCTAAAATTGGAGGAGAAAATTAGGTCTTCGAGCGAAGGAGTGGTTCGAACGAAGCCATTCTTTATTTTGATTTTAAAATTTTAAAGAATTTTCATGAAGCAGCAGGGGGTTCATTTGAAGCCCCCTTTCATTAGAAGGGGGGGTGCTTCTAATGAACCCCCTTCATTAGAAGGCCCCCCTTCATTCGAACCACCCAATTAAATTTTTTGTGTGCATTTCTAATATCTCTTTGCTTAAATAATTGTAACCCATTATTGTGGGTTCACCCTCGATTGAAGGATGGTTTAAAGTATTTATTCACCTATGGCCGACCTGGAGAAGAAATTTAAAGTGATTGGTTACTCCACTCTAGGTCAACTTGGATTGAGTTCATGCATTTAATGCAATTTTATCTCATTTTGAATTCTCCTTGGGCCGACCTGTTTTATGGTCATTTATTATTGTAAACATTAATTGGGCCAACTTGTTTGTGGATTTTTTATGATTGTAAACCCTGGCTAGGCTGACATGCTTTGGGGGTTTCCTATAAATTGGGCATTTTTCCTCATTTGTAACACACATAGATAGAGATATTTTGATACAAGAGTGAATTAGGCAGTAGAGCAGAGTTAGAAGTTAATTCATTTTGAGCAAATGTTGTAACATAGAACATTGAAATTGTTGTTGGTATTTGGTGATTCAATACAATTGAGGACATTGTGATTTTCTAGGTGATCTCTTTTGTGTTGATTTATCTTGCATGGTTCTTATGATTCTATCTTTTAAATTTCTCAAGGTTATTAGATAGATGTTAGATTTAGATCTAGATCTAATTCAATGGTGTTTATGGTTTGATGCTTGAAGTGTTTGTAGCAATTTCTGGTCCATACTATTTGCAGCTAGCTGACTGTTAGTTGCTTTGCAAAGTTAGCTTGGACCTTATATTTATTGTGCTTAGTTCAATTGTGAAGTTTATCCATTTCAATTACAATTGGGTTGTATTGGATGAATATTCTTGATCTAAAAATCTTATTACCTTAGAAGATTGCATTGTTTCTGTGAGATTGCAGGTTCATCTGGGTTAAGCAGGAATTATTTTATGAGGGATTGGTCCATTTCAAGTATTTCATCATTTGCATTGTTAATCTTAGGAGTAGTTTTAATTTAGAATCTCTTTGAAACACTAATCTTTTGTTATTTCCTTATCATTGGAGTTAGATTTAGGATTGAAGTATCATCATATTGCCAGATTTGATAAGTTAAAGATTCAATATTTGCTTGTAGTAAGGTCCCTTTGTGATTACCAACATTTTCACATTTATCACTGAGTTATTTATGCATTGTCAAGACCTGACATTAGAGACCTTGGGGTTATCTCTTGAGGCTTGCTGAAAGAGATTTACCTTTCAAGAGAGATAGGATATTATATTCTATTTGAGTTGTTGTTGTGCAAAAAGAATCATCAACAGATTGGCACTAGGAGGGCCTAAATGAGCAAGCTAGATCAGTTTCTATCTACTATCTTTCATTAAAGATTCAGAAGAAGAACCAGATCTACTCCAGGAGAGGAGGAATTTCAAGAATTTCCAGCTCCTACCAGGTCAAGAAGGACCAAAATAAAGGGAGAATCACCATCCACCTAGCCACCTCCATCATCTCCATCATTCTCATCTTCATCAAGTTCATCTTTATCTTGAGTCTGAGGACATTCCCATCCAACATCCTCAGTCAACCATAAATCAGCCATTACCACCTCCACCTCCACCAATGGCTTTCCTTGCTAATAACCCATCCCCATTGACCTTTGCTAATTACAATGTCATGCCCAAGAACCCTGAACACTTCTGTTCAAAATTCAATATTAATGATCCCAATAGAATTACTGAGGAACACATCAGGATCTTTCAGACTAGCCTTAAGGATAGGGGAATAAATCATGAGGATGTAGCATGTAGGCTCTTTCCTTATTCCTTAGGAGAAGATGCATTCTATTGGTATAATCACTTACCTACTGGGTCTATCCAACATTGGATTGAACTAAAGACTGCATTCCTATAGAAGTTTAGGATCCCCATTAGTCCCAATGAGCTCTATCTTTAGTTCACTAATGTTAAGAGAGAAGTCCATGAGCCTATAGGGTCCTTTAATAATAGGTTTCATCATCCCTATACCTGACTGCAGGCCCCCTATGCTATTGATGAAGCCACTGCTTTAGAAGTCTATTATGAGGGACTTGACAGTCTGACGACTACCTTCATGAAATGGAGAAATAACCCTCCTAATACCCTACTTGATGCATATGTAGAGGCTGTAAAGGTTAGCACTGCCTTAAGGCAACATTTTTTTGGGCTTTTACCATCATTAGGACCCGCTACTCACCTCGGACAAGTCCCAGCTCTCAATTAGGTTTTCACCAATCATACCCCAATCATGAATCCGGTTCCTTAGTTGCCTATGGTCCCTCACCCAGGGCCTCCAGTGAGTCAAATGCCACCTACAATCAACTATCCCCAGCAAAATGTGAATCAACCTCTTCATCCACAATCTCATGCTAGCTATCCCCCATATCTGTAGAATTCTAAAGTTTTGAACCAGTTATTAAATACCAACACTATAGTAGGATATCACTAGAGCAATGAAAAATAGCCTCCATATAGGAATCCTGACTAGGAGAGATGAGACGACTTGACCGAACAGGTTAAGAAATTGAATATGGAGGTGACTTATTTGAGGAACTAGAACAGTCAGTTGCAAGCTGCTCAAAGAAATATGTAGTCCAATCAGAGTAGAGAATGTCGGGAAAATAAACAAGGATAACATTTTGATAGGGGATATAACAATGACAGAGGGTATAATAATGACAGAGGACAAAACTATGATAAAAGACAATCCTCAGGACAGAACTTTGATAGAGGGCAGGTTGGTGGATGAGGGTTCAATAAGAGACAACCACCTAGACAGAACATGACTTGGAATATGAGGCCTAACAATGGAGGAATCCCTACCTTATTGGATCAACCAGTCAACCAGCCAGTCAATTAAGAGAAGCCTCCTAATGGTGTATATTTAGCTAAGGCTGCCTTATTTAGATGGTGTAGGCTCCATAAAACAAGTCAACATTCTAAGTTAGACTATCAAGAATTCTAGATGACAGCTTCAATCTTTCAGTATGAAGTGGAGAACAATTTGAATAGTCAAGAAATGGTACCATCCACTCCCTCTGACTCGATAGTGTTGGTACTGAATCATGCCCCTTTTCCACAGAGTAAGGAAAACATGCTTGAAGAAGAATCATACCAGCTGAAGGAATAGGAAAACCAGGTGTACAGTGGAGATGAGATTGCACAATTGTTTGACAAAAATCCAGTGAATGACAATGGACCCATGGATGAAGAAGAAGCTTATGTTGAGGAGGTACATACCTTCCAATGACATGTCAAGAAGTATGATTTGAGAGACCTGCTGCATAGACATCCATAGGCTAGAGGCCCCTTTACCACCTCCATTCCACCAAACAACTTCACAACACCTACAGATCCTAATGCCAACAATAATCCATCATATCCTTTGGCATCAAGGCAGTATTTCTCTAAAGATCAAGCATAGATGGATCTACCAAAAGGAAGGAGTGTTGAAGCAAGAAAAGACAGGGTGCTGGAATATCCAAAGGAGGCTCCTGCTGATCTGAGTGAGGAACAACTGGCCATCTATGTTGCAGAGGAACTCAATAAACTAAAGGTAATTCTCTCTGCATTTGAATTATTGAGAGTTCCAACTATTAGGAATGTAGTTTTAGGTGCTTACAATGCAAATTCCATGTCACAAGATAGATCAGTTAGTGAAAGTATCAATAAAGGATCTAGTTCTCAGACAGTAGGAAGGAAAAAATAGACTCATAATCAAGTTCATGTGCCTCCTAGAGATAAGGGAAAAGAGAAGGATAGAACTCAAGTTGCTCAAGTAGATACTCCCTTAACTCTATTTCAGGGGAAGACAAAAACTCCTCCATTCTTGATGTCCACATATTTGGCAAACACTTGCACAACTGTTTGTTGGATTCAGGTGATTCCACCAATGTAATGCCCTTTGGTGTCTATAGAGCTTTGGGTATTACTCTTGCTAATTCCCAAAAGAAAGTTACACAATTGGATAGAACTGAAGTTAATGTTGTAGAGGAATTAAATATGATTCATATGCAGGTTGCTTCTGATCCTAGGATTCAACAAGTTATTAATATACAAATGGCTGATATACCTGATGCTTATGGCTTGATCTTGGGAAGAGACTTTACCAGGGCTTGAATGGATATGTATCAACTGAAAATTCTCACATGTGGCTTCCCTAAAAGGGAGTGCCAAACCAGATTAGAATTGAAAGAGAACCCAGAATGAAATACATGATCACAGAATATCAAAATACTTCCAACGAAATCTTGATATCGTAAGTGAGTATGGGTAATTATGTGCTTGCAGCCCCTTTTGAGGAGTCAGATGTGGAAGAGGTCCTTATGTTCCATACTACGCCTATTGATCTCACAACAAAATCTAGTATAAATGAATCTCTAGTAGAACTAGTTGAAAATGATGATGATCCTAAAGATAATCAACTTAGTTTGCTAGATAATTTCCAAGAATTCATTCAGAAGTGCATTGAAGATCAAGTTCAGTTAGGTAGAGGAATGAATTTTAGAGATTTGTTTTTTCCAAATTGGTGCAGGGTCCATAATGCCTCCCATTCAGAATTGGATTGTTGCTTATGCCAGACTGTAGTGGAGAAAGTGAAGAAATGTATCAATTCTACTCCAGCAGTCAAAATGAATGTTCAGGAGGATCCTAAAAGGAAGAAAGTGATGCTTTCTGAAGAGCCTTCCAACAACAACAGTGCAAGAGATACAATTGGGAAATCTGCAGTTGCTGGTTGTTGGACTTTAAGATTTGATGGATCCAAATCAAAGCAAGGAGCTGGAGCAGGATTTGAGCTAATTAGTCTAGGAGGTAAGAAGTTTTTTGCTACTCATAGACTTCAATTTCATTGTACGAATAATGTAGCAGAATATGAGGCTTTGGTCCATGGGTTGTTAATTGAACAGAAGAAAAAGGTCAAGATTTTTCAAGTCTTTGAAGACTTTGAGTTAGTGGTTAAGCAAGTTAGGAGACAGTACTCTTGTCATGATAGAAGAATGACCAACTATAGGCTTATATTATGGGACCTTATTGAAGGATTTGATGCCTTCAACATTCAGTTGATACCCCGAAATAAGAACTAGACAACTAAATCCCTTGCCCAGGCAGCTAGTACATTGCAACCCCTGTCTCTTTCTGGATTGAAGAAGTTTACAATCAAGTTAACTCTAGTGCCTTTAGTACCTGACAATGTCACCAACTTCTAGGTATTTGAAGATGACAAGAATATTTTGGATTTCATCACAAGCACAGATGTTTTTGCTTCTCAGATTATTGATGAAATTGAACCTCAAGAAGCAGAGATGGATCTGGAAGGAGTAATTAATTTGAAGACTAATACTATTCCCAGGGGAATGGTGCAGTTAGATAGTATTTTGGATCTAGATAAGGTCAGAGATCAAGAACAGAACAAGATACCAAGAAAGGGTCCATCAGTGGACAATGTGAAAAGTATAATATGGGGACTCAAGATGATGCCAAGAATGTCTTCATTAGCATGGTATGCACCCCAGAAGAGAGAAAAATAATAATTGACACATTAAATAGATATCTAGATGTGATAGCATGAAGTTATGAAGACTTGAAGACCTATGACACATCAATCATAACTCACACTATCCCTCTAACACCAAGAGTGAAACCTTTCAAATAGAGGAAAAGGCCAATCAATGTTGTACTAGAACCCATAATTCAAAAGGAAGTGCAAAAGCTACTATCTGCCAAAATCATATTTCCAGTTAGACATTCAACTTGGGTGGCAAACCTGGTTCTTGTAAGAAAGAAGAATGGTGAAATCAGACTCTGTGTGGATTTTATGAACCTCAACAGAGCATCAAAAAAGGATAATTATCGAGTACCCTCTCTGGATAAATTACTTCAGATTGTCAATGGATCCCAGATGATGTCTTTCTTGGATGGCTATTCGGGATACAATCAAGTTATGGTGCATTATGAGGATAGACATAAGATTGATTTCACCACAAAGTGGGGCAATTTTTCCTATAGGAGAATGCCCTTCAGTTTGATCAATGTTGGAGCCACATTTCAGAGGGCTATGGACATTTCCTTTAAGGACATTATCGGTAAATGCATAATCATTTATATGGATGATCTGACAATCTTTTCAAAGAAGAGGGGTGATCATATCGCAGATTTGTGCAAAGTGTTTTAGA